>CAIGRH010045236.1:0-14683 GCA_903798295.1 Fraxinus nigra | reverse complement strand
GCGGGGCACCGTAAGTGTGTTTGCCCACCATTGAGTTATTGTTTTGTTCTGCTACACTACCAAGTATTGTTTTTGATGTATATCCTAATCTTTATTTCTTATTGGATAAAGGCGAATGGCTTTATTTGGTGCATAAAGAGGAAATAACTGATGATTGACAATTACGTGCCTTCGTTCAGTAAGATTAGATAATTTATTTGATTAATTTACTTACTCAGGAAAATATTTTATAGAAAATGTTCTTCAACATGTTTATTCTGTAAACCACATATGTTTCAGTACTGTCTACGTAGAGATAGGAATCGTTGAACCAGTTGTTGCACTCTCTACCACTGAGGCAAACTGAGATGGCTAAAGAAGCATTATGGCTTCGGGGGTTGGCCACTGATAGAGTCAAAGGATGGTGGTGATATTGGGATAACCTAAGTACTATACATGTCTCAAAAGTTGTAGCATAATATCATGACTAATTCACTTTGTCTTGATCATGCAGCATCACGTGATTTCTTCTCCAATTTAGACTTAATTTAAGATATACCATTTTCAATGTACCGTGAATTGTACTAAAAAGTGTATCATATCCTTCCAAAATATTTGCATTTTAAGGAAAAATGTGATGTGGAGCTGTACTATTTACATTCTTTAGCATTTTTTAAGTGTGATGTTATTTACATTCGTAGAGCATCTCCAGTTTAACAATGTGCACTGTTATACATCTGGCAAGTAAAATAAAGGACGTGAGAGAAGAGCATCTTCAATGGGACTATAGATTGCACTAATTATGCTAGACATCCTCCACGGATGGAATCCTTCACATTTTTCCTTACAATGTAAGTATTTTGGAGTGATATGACACACTTTCTATTACAATTCACGATTCGTTGAAGATAGTATATCCTAACTTACACTTTCAACTCTAAATGGGTGAAGAAATTGCTGCACAACCAAGACAAAGTAGATTCGTTTGAACTTGTTACAAGTTGGTAGTTGAGTCACACTATGGAGTGCTGCAGAAGACAAATTCAGATCCAAGATGGAGAGCTGTACTTCTGTAGACACAGTAACTCCGAATTTAGTGAGTGTGTTGGAGTATTTAATGTGGCAAGTTAGGTAGCCTTACCTGTTGAAAGGCAGTTGGCAGTTTCTATATTTTGTTGCTTTTGATTATTCAAAAGGGGTTCAGTTGAGAGAAGCAGCAGGGAGAGGGAAAAAGAGGGAGTTTGCATTGTCTTTGAGAAACAATTGGCAACTTCCTCTTTCTTGTATTTTATTTGGAGAGTTCATTTGGCGAGAGAAAGAAAATAACTAACGAAACTTGCTGTATTCCATACTCTGTATTTTAATAAAGACAAAAGTTACCCTCCTATGGATGTAGGCGATATGCCGAACCATGTAAAATCATTTGTCCATTTCTGAATTTTCTTTTTGTGGTTCTTCATTATTTCACTTTACTAGTTTGAATTTGGCTGTATTTGTTCTTGAGTTCTATGAAGGCGTTCTTCTGGTTTTTTTAACGCTGTTGCTGCTACATTTACATATAGAATGAGTAACAAAAAAAGGAATTAGCTTTGAATTTTGTTCATTTCTTTTGAATATTTGGTTTATGAGACAATGGTTGTTTTTTTATTATTTTTAGTTTGTGAAATGGAGATAGTCAGAGATTTTTGTTTGACATAATACAACCGTTGTTTTCGATTATTTTATTTTATTTTTCTGGATTGATTGTTAAGTAATGGATATGAGTCTCTATCATGCTAGTTACTTTTAAAATCTTTTATTATGATTTAAATAGCATAGATTTTCATGATACCACTAATACAAGTATATTTTTCTTCTGTTACTTGATTCTTTGTATTCTAATCTTTACACCTCTTTGGTTGGTTTTTTCGCTAGTGCTACAATATTTAGTTGTGAGAACTGTCTTATCTTCATATTAATTCAGATTTGCGAACTTTTGTGTCAGAAACAGCATTTATCAATTTTGTATGATAATGAAATGCATGCAAAAATTATATATTTACTCTGTTATTTTGTGCTAACTATACCCTTTGAATATTGTGGAGGTCTCTGAACTGGATCATGAATGAAAGGATTAAAATAAATTTTGACTGAAGACCATAAACTAAAATCTTATAATTAATTTTTACTGATTAATATAAAATTTTAAAATTACTTCAATAGCTTTTCATTAGTAGTCCAGACAGATTAATCCTCATTGTCTTTTTCTTAACAAGATACCGTGCTCCTCTGGATGGATAAACGAAAGTAATCAGATGAATGGTGTTTGAATAAGTTTCTTTCAGTAACTAAAATGGTTCAAAGCTGTAGTATAAACTGCCTTTTTCTTGTCCTATACTCCTATTGAATTCAAGTTTTGCTTACTAATTAGATTAGCCATGAGGTTTCTGAGCAATGTTGCCTAGAGAGTTAAGAGTAAATTCTTTTCTTTGCAGTGACATGAAAACCAGAACATTTGCTATGTTCTCTAAAGGCTTGAATGCAAGTATTGGTTCGTATAACTTGTGTTTCCATTATTGTTAATGGCTGAATTAGAATTCTGGTTGTCATTATGCTAATTCTCTAAAGCCAAACATTCTATAAGAGTTGGTTCTTGCTTAAACACTGGGATGTGCATAGAACATATTGCATTAAATGTTAGTAATCTTAGATTACATCTACAAATAATTTTTGTGAAACTTTTTGGTGCCTAAAAAAACTGTGACGTTCCTCTGCTACAGTATCGATTTAGAAGCTCAGGCCTGAGTCTATGGTTCACATTGACAGGCCATACTAATTTTAAAAATGTTTTATCGTAATAAAAAATACTTATCATCTTTTTAGTAAAGTCACATTGCAGTTGTTGATGATACTTATGATAGGTATTAGTTTATAATGTCTGGATCTTTCATTTAATGATTATTATGTGCCATGTGTATAAAAACAATATTGTATTACTCATTTCTCAGTTTGGATTCCTTTGGGGAATTATATATGTTAATATATGTTTTGATGAAATATTCTTCCTTTTTGAAACATTGAATCCATGAATGCCTTTTAATCAAAGGAATGAAGAAAAGCTAATTGAACTGACAGATCTTCGATTTTGTTATTTTTATGCGCTCTGCACTATAAGTTACCTCAGTCATGGAGCTAGCACGGTTGTCCTCAATGCAAAACCGTCAGAACGAGCTAAGTCTATGCCTGAGTTTTTAAATGAGGATCATGCTTGCCTAACCATAGTCACTAATTGACTTGTCCCTAGAGTTTAACTTGAATGGCACTCGTGTTTCTAGGTTCCCTTTCTCCTCATAGAAACAGAGGGTGGGTAGGTGGTTTTTTTTTGACTGCTGCCTGCTTCATCTCAAAGGTCTTGCACTTCAAGCTCTCGGAGGGACGGAGTGTGGGTTACTAAGAACTTCCATGAAAGGTGGCGATTTGTGACAAATTGCTCCCTTAATGACTTCTGTAACTTTGTGATTTTCATAAAAAGTACCTGGTTATGTATTTGTTATAGAACATTCATACCCTTTGCATAGGAACATAGAAAATTTAGTTCTTTAAGTAAAGATAGATAAAGGAGAAGAAGCATATTTATATAAGACAGCCAAGAGTTTGGAGGAAGTATATTTTTGCTGATTGTACAGGACAGCATCCTGAAGAAGCTTACACCCTGTTAGCTTTATAAGATATAAAACTTCTTGTGTATTGCTTTTTTTTTTTCTACTTTATTTTCTAACTGCATGATTAAGTTTATGGCTCGAAACTTGTACAACAAAGCATTGTTCTGAAATATCTGAATATCTTTGTGAAGAAGTGGCAAACAAGTTCATCAAGTAGCTTCAATCTCCTTGTTCTTTAAAATTAAGCCTTTGTACCAACTCATGAATTTTGCTATAAACTCTGCAGAAGAAATAAAGAGAGTGAATCCCATATCATAGTTAGATGCATAATTGTTAAGTAAATATGACTTGCATTTCACAAGAGCATGTATGAGTGCATTTTTTTTTTACTAGCTAGATGAATGTAATGCTGAATTATTTTTTCATTTATGCATTTCAGTTATGGTAATTAGTATCCTTGAATGAATAGAATGAAGGCCACCTTTTCTGAATTGAATAAAAAGGAATATGTCTTTCGTGCTGAAAACTAAACCACCAATAGAATGTGCCAAGTAACTTGATTCCTTAAAATGTTGAGGTATGAAATGCTCAAACCCCACTTTTTGTTTTGGAATGACAAATAGTAAATAATAAAAAATTACCAGTAATGCAAATTCTCACTCTTGATTCAACAGATGCAAACATTTGAAAAAAGTCGTAGACTTATCACAATAGTATCTAAACTAAATGGACATTCATATAAGCATATTTTAGTGCTGTTATGTAGTTCGTGAATTCTCACTCTCTTTCAAAGTTCCTCTTTCATCTAAATGATCTCTCAGTCTTTAAAATATTAGCAACACACGTCTACATCAGTACTAATTCTTTAGTCACAACCTTCTTTTGCTTTAACATAAAACCATCGTGCAGTATCCTGGAACCCACAAAAAATTCTTCAAATTTCACCATTTGAACATTGATTTTGGACATATAACCCTGTCCCAGTAGGTTTTGTTCCACCTAAGCAGAATGGTTGTCAAATTCCTTTGAGTTTTGTATATGTTTTCTGGGAACTTCTGCTTTGCTTGACTGTCATGAATTTGATTTTCTGCAAATCTTTTGTTCCCTATTGTGAAGTAAACAAGTTGTATTTACTAAGCCAAGATGCTGCCTTCTAGCTTAAGAGGTGGCGAAGCAGCAGAGTCCTAAAGATCTAGATAGAAATAATAATGACAAAGGTCAGGATATTTTGATGTTTAGATTCAGTTATGTAAATTAAATAATAAAGAGAACCCAAGAGAAATTCCTGTCTTTACTTGTGCATGTTTTCTTTTGGTTGAACCTTAGTTGAATTATGAAAGTAGTATTGTTTTCATATTATAGACTGCATTATTGATGTTTCTCTTACCTTCAATCCTCATGAATTGATGGACATCCTTTCTTGGATCATTTTGTCTTCTAGCGAGTTCCTCTTGTTGATTCTGTGCAGAGGCCATAAGTTGCTTACTCCCATGATGTCTCTGGGTAAAGAAAGTTCGTAAAGCCATTCATGATATGTTGTTTACTTGTTTTGATTGCTAACAAGTACATTATGGAAAAGTCAAAAGAAATAATTGATTAATTGGAGTTTATACCTGGTACTCATCATATAAATTGTCAAATTTTGGCTGTAAGTGGTAGTCGAGATTCTTTTTCAGTTCTTCTGCCAGGGTCTGCATGGACAGAATTAGTTAGTAGAAATTTAATATTTGAGAGGAGGCATAAGGACTAGGGTGTTCTTACTTTGAATATGAACTTGGGATCTACTTTGTGCTCTATTAGATTTTGAAGTTCTCCACGGATATTATAAAGCCTGTGCAAGCAAATAGGTCCTTAACATTAGATCTGAGTGAAGCCAAATCTGACTCAGCAGTTAATATATGCACAAAGAGGAGCACTGACATTTTGAAGTCTGGAAAATAGTGCTTAGGAATTGAAACTTACTGCTTAGGACTTTGCTCTTCTATTATGTTTTTTGCCAGTTTTGCAATTTTATCTTCCCATCCAGTCTTTATTTCCTGATCTTCCTCCAAGGATGGACTGTGACCACATCATTGTACAAATGAGTAAGAATAAGAAAAGTTTTGGTGAAATATTAAATCTACAGGACCGGTTGTTGAAAAATCTATATACTACTTGAAGTTCCATGTAGCTTCAAATGAGCGTATGGCTTGTCTTAGGTTATTCTTGGAGCTGTTAGCAATCTTAACGGCCAACTGATGGGGTAGCTGTACGCCTTCTTGTTTTGCTATAAATTCCAAAACTTCAATAATCTGTAGATGACAGAAGAAATGCAGACACAAAGAGAGAGAGAGAGAGAGACTTAATTTCAACCAAAGTCAAGGATATCAGTGAGCTGCTGAACTTGAGATTCTAAACAAAATATGAGATGGTTACCTCTTCGTTAGAAGGTTCGAGAAGTTGAACAACGGTGCAAAGTGACTTTACAGGCAGTAGTTTTGAGATGTCACTGCAGCAAAAGAATACCTTATTACACCCTTTAAACCTCTCTAATACCCACTTGATATATGTCAGGGTATCTGTAGATAGCTTGTCTGCCTCATATAGAATGATTGCTGCATGGATCAATAAATAAATATGACATGCAGGTCAATTAAATTTGTCTGTAATTTGAAGTAAATAAGTAGTTGTTCACATAAAAGATACCTTTAAAGTTCTCTAGATTGCACTGAAAAGCTTTATCAGACTCACTACTTTTCTCCTTGATTAGTTCGACAATGATATGTTTTTCGTAACCTTTCAATTCAGAGAGATTGACTTCAATGCGTCGTGTTGATACCAACAAATTTACTAAGATGCTGCCTACCGCTTCTCCCTGCATTTATGTATTATTTAGGTTCAAACTCTGGTCAATAGTTCTACACATTTAGAGAAATTGATTAGTGCTGATATGAATTTTATGTGTTCTTTTCTTCTCTTTAATGTGGAACTTAGATCAATTTTCTGATTTTGCATAAAAAATATGGAAATTAAAAGTTTTGTTATATGTTAAAACTATTTATATTCTCCCATTGTATTGCTTTCTAGATCAGTGATATGAAGTAATCATGCAGTAGGTTGGTCCCCTTGAAAACTTGCACTCTTATGTATTATGCATAATATTTTCATTCTTTCTTGATATACTTTACAAATGTGATATTTTCCCTTGGTCAACAGTTGAGCAAACACTATTTACAATCAATATATTAGTTTTAAGAGTGATGGATGTACTTGCAGTAATTTGACAAGATCCACACATTGAACCACGAAAATGTAAGGGGTTTACCTTCAAGTTGAATTCCTTACATTCTTCTCTTGCCTGTAGATGTTAAATAAAAGCTATCAAAATATTCAAATATGAAATATATCTATGCCTGAAAGGGATTTCCAGGACATCAATCTTGGATTAGAAATATTTAACTTTTTATGGTATACCAATATATATGTGCACATAGTCTTTGCAATTTAAGGACTCGAGGTAATCAAGAGTGCTAATTTAATCCGCTGCTGAAGATGTATATTTAATAGATCGATTGTACCTGTACTTTGTCGGCTCCAAAGGCTTCTTTAAACAGAGCCCGGATCATGGTTCTCTTTCCCACCCCTGGGTGTCCTTCAAATATGAAGTGACCATATTCTTCTGCTTTACATTGCCAATTTCTCACGATCGTCTGCAGCCAGAGTGCTTTTTCCCGATTGCATAGAAAATCTTGCAGGTTAGAAGGCCGATGTTTGTCGGCCCATGCATATTTTCCCTCATTTTCTATCGTATTTGTATCCTTATTATTTACAAAATCCATTTCAGCTTCAGTAGCCTGAGCTCCTGTTGAAGGTGGGAATAAAATTGGTGTGTGTGCAGGTAAGAGTACGTGTGGTAATGGTATTGGATCTGGCAAGGACAGTGCTCGTGGAGGAATTTGTTGTGGTGGCGAATATGGTAATGATACTGTATTTGATAGAGTCGGCATAGGTGATTTTTCTGAATCTCTCTCCCTCAATGACTTCTCCTTATTTGATGAAGTGATTGTATCATCTTTGCTGTTGATGGAATGAAAGGTAACTCTTCTCCTATCAGAGTCTGATTCATCTTTTGCTGTTTTGGTTCTAATTTTTGTAATCATCGTGCCTGTTTCTCTGATTTTTGCTGCACGAATGTCATGGGAACTCTTGGTCGAAGAAGAACCAGATGATGATGATGATGTTTTATCGAGCTTTCTGGAGGTAAAGCAAGACGAACCCCATTCTTGCACCTTGACGGCAAAACTGGATTTGGAACCAGTACTGATGAAACTTGTTGCATTACTCTCTCTTCCAGGACTTGACCCTGAGTATTTTTCTCTATTGATTACCAGGGAAAAGTCCGTTAGTCCCTTGTAATAAGGACTGCTGGTAGAATATCTCGCCTCTAGACTTTTATTGAACTCTTCGAGTTTCTGTGCAGTTAGGTTTGAATTCTTCTTTATTCCGATGTAGTCACCGAGTTTCTTTTGCCAGGCAGTGATTGGTGAGCCGGCTGAACGAGAAGAGCGCATGGACTTGGTTGAAGAAGGTATATAAGAGTTGGAGGGAGAGGGAGGACTGTTGATGTCGGGGGCTGATTTTGAACGTGGGATCGAGGGACTCGGCATTGACGAACTGAGATTGAAATTGATTCCTGGTTTAGGTAGGAGATGAAATTCCCAAGTTTGTATTCCACCAGTCAAAACAATGAACTTCGGATATCCATAAGAAGAAGATGATGTCTTTGACCTTAGGATTGATGAATACTATGTTTATGTGGAAGCAGTCTGTTTTCACTGACCAAATGGTAATGGGCTGTAATTATACTATTCACTTATTCTCTTGGTCGGTCGAGATAATTTTTCTTTTATTTTAGGGATATATTGGATATTTATATTCCTAAGGTGATCCTAGTTTATTAAACTATAAAGGAGACAGAGGAGGCCGTTTTTCTTCAAATTAAACATCGAGGGTGAATTACTATAAATATTCGTCTCTGTGGAACCCAAAAAATCTCGTAATATCTTTCTTTTTTATAATGAAAAATTTGCAATGACGAATAGACACAACTCTCACGTGGTTAAAGACAACTTGTAGTGTTAGTGACGCATCATCGTCACAAGGGGTCACAACTCCGTGGAGGTCATCATTATCGGAAAAAAATCCTTCTAACACTTGTGTCTAATGTTCGCACTTTCATAAACTCTCTCCTCTAATGAAATTTTGAGTGTCATTACGTTTATTCTGATTATTCTCTTGTTATTCTTACCCTCTCAATTTCGTCCTCGTCTTAAGGTTTTGACGATCCTTATGAGAGTAACATATTTCTTGTTGGTCTTGGTCTCAAATCAACTGGCCTTAATCTTGGGCTGCTTTTGTTCTCTTATATACTCAATTTCTCCATTAAGAGGACTGAATGAAGTTAGAGAATGTAATAGTCGAGTTGTTTAAAATGTAAATTAAATTAAATATTTTTATAATTCTCTTTGGTATATATTTTAAAAATGGATCATTGTTTTCTTCTAAAACCGTGAATATTTAGGTTAAATGTCGTTTGCATTTGTTTATATATGCATTTATTAAGGATTATTGTATGTTCTTTAATTCCCTAAACTTAAATGAAACAATTACACGTAGTATTTATGTGGAGAAAAACAAATGAAAGCTAAAATATTGTTTATTCTCCACATAAATTAGTTGATCAGTGAAATATTTTCGGCGTCCAATTTAGCTGAATGTGACTTAATTAATTAGTGACACAATACTAACAGATTCTTTTTAAATAAAAAAACACATTTTATCGTGGATTATACTAGGAACGGATCCAGAACTGGATTACAGACCGAGCTAATACGTAAAAAAAAAAAAGTTACACAAGAATTTTTTTTTTTCTGCTAAAAAAATTAAATGGGCTGGGGGCTGGACCTGGTCCGCCAGATCCGTAACCGGATTATATGATACAAATTACCGTTCATCAATATATATTAAGAACAATCTCAGATGTTGTATCCATCATATACACCACCCTTAAACAACGAGGTGGACGCCAGTTGAGCGACATTGAAGAGGCCGGAGATGCATCGGGACATGCGCTTGAACTGAGGTTGTTGTAAGCCGAGACCAGGGCCGCGCTAAATCAGGATAATTTGTCGATATCCCAACCAAAATCACCAGGTTGGGAAGAGGCTGACTTTCATACTAAGAAAATCAAGCTGAAGCAATGATCATCTTTGCAACGGAGTTAGGTCGGAGAACACGCAAAGACAAATGTGTAGCCAATTATCAGCTTTATAGACAAGATACCTTTGGCTCAAAGACCTGACTATAGGGTATGAGTACCATCAAACCATTGGAAGCAACTTAAGTGGCTCTAGAGGTCGATTTAGGATCGGACTAAATTTTTCTTTTTGTAAGTCGGGCTAATATATATAAAAATTAAAAAAAAAAACTTCTTACCCACAAAAAATTCAAATGGGCTGGGAGTGGACCAGGCTGAAGCGCAGCACTGTCCCCACTAAATCCGCCCGATCCATGCTTGTCACATTTGATTGAAGTGATCCCTGTATAAAGGGATCATGTTGTCGTTCAAAATAGTAAGCAAGACACACATTGATCTCAACAACATATATAAGCTCAATCATATTCCTACATTTCAACTTAAGCATTGAATGTCAGAATGTTTTCCAATAAATGATGGTCAACATTTCCATTTGTCAACTTTCTAAATTGATCAATAGCAATATTGCACATTGAGCGCACCTTCCATATTGATCAAAGTTACCCAGTTTTGTTTGAGGTTTGATTGCTAACCTCAACTATGTATACATCCTCTATGGTCCCAAACTCTACACTCTAAAAACACAAAGGTTACCATCACCATAAAGTGAAAAGAGTGAGGAAAACCTAGAGTTCCTTCTAACACCATGGCCGGAGGTAACATTTCTTGGGTTTATGATTTTATTATTCCGCATTAGAATCATAATATGTTTTGCATTGAAGAGTTTATGGCCGTTACATTCTCTTCTTCTCCTTCTTCCAAACCAATAGAAGGCGAACCCACCTTTACATGCATATAAGTGGTTTCCATCAAGCATATAATTATATTTCGCCTAAATTAATAGCTTTAAGCTTGACCTCCATACTATCGTTACATTATCTTTCATCATAAGGATTAAGAATGGAACATTAACCCCCACATGATCTAGCGTCGTTGGATATTCAAATGACGTCTTAAACTCGAGTGATATCAATCTGTGCAAAAATTTTTGCTGTGAATTTTATTCCTCTATTAGACGATATTATTACAAGTAATAAAATGATGAATACATCGTCGAATTCATGTGGAGTGATTACTACTTATTAATTTTAATTAATATTAACTCTAATTGAAGAGCACACAATCAACATTCCTTATGTTCTAAATTTCTCTCTTGAGATAAATTCTAAAAAATGAGGCTCCAACAAGGTTATAATAAACTCATATACTTTCAATTTTTTTTTAGTCACGTAGCATTTGAATTTTGGCATCCATCAAGAACCTGTCGACTTCAGAGCCATAAGCTCGTATACTTTCAATTTTTTAGTCACATGGATGTTATTTTGGAACCGTGTTCTTTTCTTATTGACATAGAATGATATTCTTTTGTCCAGCGTATTATTTGAAACAAAACACGGTTATCTCTCGTGATAGGACTGGAATTCATCATTGGAGCACATCATGCTTTGATTCCATAGAAGTGATTCAGAATGGGTCGTGTCATTGACTAAATCTCATTTGAAGTTTTAACATTACTCAGATTGGAATTTACCTAGAAATGAATCACGATCATGGTAAAAAAAAAAAGGGACGAAATCCCAATATATTTATTGCTTTTTAAATTTGTCCATACAAATATAATTGAGTGAGTCAATAATTAGCATATATTAAAGTGATAAATTAAAAGGATGTCTGTCAACTTCTCTACCTCCTAATATTCACCAGCATAACTTGTAGTCATCAGTCTCTCTATCCTCCTCCAGTCATCAATTTTCATCTGCGAATATAAACAAATTAATTATTTAAGCGACATGGGATTTACCCTTAAAAATGCCCCATTAATAATTCAAATCAATATTGCAATTCCATACATAGGAGCGCTTCTTTTTCACAAATAATTAATTTTTTTGACCGCTGAAACACGCCCCAACAATTGACAAGTCAAATGTGATTACACTTTGCCAACTATCATTTTTGCCCTTCATTACTGGACAAGTATAAAATCATTTGGATCAAACTTGGTGTACATTCAGCCCCCTCACAATAGTGGGGCGGCCACCCCACTATTGTGAGGGGGATGTACACTATGGTGAACAATGATCAAAATACAAATCATTTAGGGACAATAGTCACTATGGTGTATTAACTAGGGACTCAAATTCAGATATCTAAGTAGGTTGGGACCCGAACCTCACTTTTAGTTGTATCTGTGAAACTTGAACTGTGGTTAACTGAAGACATGGTTAAGCTGCAACTGTGAGACTGCATTTTATGTACTTTTTTCATGCCCATATTGAGTAACTATACGTATATCTTTAAAGTTTGAAACTAACTTATTATCTGTTATACTATTCTGTAGCAAAACTGCAAACTTACTATTCAGATCATTCATCTGCTGTCTAAACCAGTAAAAATAAAGCGTACTTCCTAAAAAAAAAAGTGCTATATTATAATTAAAAAACTCCTACATGTATACATACCTAATAGCTATTAGTTGGTGGAATTGCTGCATACTGCTTGTCCACGACTTCGATAAGCTTGTTAGCTATCGCACTCGCGTATACAATCGAACCTTCACAGATCTGCACAATGACATTAAGTCGTACCAAAATTTTATTAACATAATTATCATATAATAAATTGAGATCATCAAAGAAGATGAAAGAGTTTAATAAAGCTACCTTAGAGTTGAGCAAAAAGCTATAGTAATCCCCAATTAGGCCTCCAGCAACATGATGAAGATCAAGCTGAAGCTCCTCAAGAACCTTTGATACAAAGAGTAAGCAATTGATTCTCTTCTGTTGAACAAGCTTGACAGTAACTTCATCGTCCACAATGCGCACATCCACCTCGGTGTTCTTCGATTTCCTGTGGAGCCATGAGCTTCTTAAGGATGAGCCATTATATGGCTGTCCCATATCATCTAAAGACTTTGTGTCAATATTCCCCTCCATGGTATCATCTTCTCTTTTGGTCCTTTTCAGCCTCTCCTTAATGCATCTCTTCTTCTCCAACAGCACTTTTAGCTCATTCAATGTCCTCTTAAGCTCATTTATGTAGTCGATAGCGTCTCCGACGATCGAGGCTCTATCATTCTTAGATTGTTCTCACAAAAGTGTTAAAATGTTAAAACCACTTGCACGAAGTAAATGAACAAAATATACTACTGGAAATTTCACTTTTAGCAGTGAAAATTTTCTTGAAAACTCTGGACTGCCCTTTTTGGATCCATCTCTAAAAGTGAAATATCTTGATATTTTGCAAATGTGTATACATACTAGATCCTATGTATGTAAAAAATACAGAACTTCAACTACTATAAGAGTTCTATATATGAAGAAAGCATTTACCTTGGTGGGGTTGGGAACCAAGCTCCTCAAAGCCTTGAATTTGTCATTGAGAAGAACTCTCCTACCCCTCTCAGTAGCAAAATGTTTAGTATCCTTTCCATTCCTATTTTTACCAATACAATCCATATCACCATTAAAGACAAAAACCCCATTATCAAAGTGCCTCCCATCACCACCATTCACATCTCTCTCATCCACCACCCCAGGGAACAAGGATCCACTAGTCATTGACCCTCCCATTGCATAACCTCCATGGGGTAAAGAGTGAAACAAATCCCTCAGCAAAGGGGGCTGTGGTGGAAGATTCAAAGGCAATAGAGGATCATACACAACACTTGCCGAGGCTGATGCGCCATCGACTGGATTAAGATCACCTAAGAGGCCAAGGGAGGCCAAGAAATTGGAAGATTTATGGGCTGAGTTTGAAAAGGAAATAGATGAATTAGGCAGCAAAGAGGCTGTGGATGGTGAGCATCTAGGCAAAGGAAACATATTGAGCAAATCAGGTGTAGTGGGGTATGGAGTTTCTGGTAATGAATACTGATTCATATTTCCATTAAAATTACTCATTTCTTGCCAGTTTGAATCATGCAAAATTTCCTGCATCAAATGAGTCCCCCCTTGCTGCATAATTTGCTGTTGAAGCTCCATCTCCAAGACTGCTGCAGCAACATCTTGTTGAGTGGGGTAATTTTGAGGGTAATTGGAGTGTTCCTCCATAGAAAAACTTGGGTTGCTGCAATTTGGTATATGAGTTTGTGAAAAACCATCCTCTGCTTGAATCAAACCTTCTTGCTGCTGCATATTGCTGTGATTAAAACAACCACTTTCTTCATACATGTTTTTGAGATTCGCCAGATTAAAACTGTTTTATTGTCTCCTGTATTTTGGGGTCCTTGTCCCAGTGTTTGAACCTTCAAGAAACAAACAAAAAACTGTAAGAAAAACCGTACAAGGACTCGTAAATATACAAAAAGAACATCTGAAAAACCCTAACTTTGGTATCAAGGAAAGCTACAAGGTGGGCTTTTCCAAGAAAATTTCAATTCTGCTTCAAATTAAGAAACAGCAGAAGATACATGAAACCCACAAAAAAAAAAAAAAATGTGAGTATGGAAAAAAAAAATTATAATTCCATGAAAATCAAAAAGCTTTTGAGTAGTAAAGATTGGTGGTATGGAAAAGAAGAGAAGATGGTATTGGTAGCAAATAAAGGAATAGTTGGTTGGTTTGTTTGGGGTTAGGGGGAAGTGAAAGATGAGCATGTTTTGTGTTTGGCTAAGCTTATAAGTTTCTTATAAGTACTTTTTTGAGATGTATCATACTGATCAACAAAATTACTTCTATGCAAGCTTAGCCAAACTCTATTGGCAAAGTTTGGAAGTTGGTTATTGAAATTCCATGTGCTGGGCCCAGTCATGATCTTCGTATTTTCTGAA
>CAIGRH010045221.1:0-10228 GCA_903798295.1 Fraxinus nigra | reverse complement strand
TAAGAAACTCCACAAGCATAATTGAAAAAGCACAATTGACAAACACAAGTAAACTAAAAATCGTTCAACTAAAAAGATGTAATAATAATGCTTAAACGTTGAGCTAGCAAAGTTACAAAAAATTAATTTGGCTTGATTAATTTGTTTAAAATAATTAAAATAATTTAATTAATTCAATATTAAAAAAACTATTTAGATTTTGGTCTTATTCGGTTCTCGGTCTAGAATCGAGAACCAACCTAAACCCATCGATTCTCAATTCGGGTACTTGTTCCGGTATTTAACTTATGAAGAACCGCTCGATTCTATTCGATTTGAGTTCGGTTCGATCCGATTCAGTTCAGGACTTTTGTCCAATCCTACTCAAAATAGAGCAAGTTGGGATGAACAATCTAGCCACTAATATAGATAACTCAACCGTTAAAACAAACGGAACGGGATCGTCTAAGGAAAAAGCTATTTAAAATATTTTTAAATATTTGTGGCCTTAATAAACTCTCATTTGTTTAGAAGTTGATGGGCATGAGAAATTCTCATTAATTCTTTTGTCCCCGTTTGAGACTCATTCTCTAAGAATTTTTTTTTTTCCAAACACATTTTCAATCAAATGTTCTTCCACTTAATTAATTTATAAGCAAACTCTAAAATTTTCTTTTTTGCATTTTAAACAAATATTCTTGAAAAAATTATTATTACAAAAATCATTTTTTACACAAAAATGAGGCTCAAACATAATCTTAAAGTTGATCTTTAATTTGTTAATGTAAATTTTCTTAATTTGCAAATAAGAGCCCGTTCGAGCCCTATTTTCTTCAAAAAAAAAAAAAATGCATTTTGTAATAGTGTTATGATGGAGAATGTGTGATTAAAAAATAAGAAAAAAGTTTTGAATTTACGTGTAATATTATTTTATTAAAAAATATGTGATTGAAACGAGATCAAATCACTGTTCAAAAATACATTTTGTGAAAAAATGGGACTCAAAGTATAAAGCTTACTTGAAATCCAAGATATTCAAACTCTACATAAAAGCCCAAAAGCGCACGCAAGAGAAGAACTCGAAAGTAAAAGCGTGAATAGAACATTACAGAAGATACCTCCAGTATCATTTATATTTACCAAACCAACCACCCTTGTAATTGAAAGACAATTCAGTCCTCACCCCTATATATATATTCTTATTCCTATAATTCTCCCCCATCACATTTTACACAGCGCACAAAATTCTTCTCAGAGAAAAAATTTCGAACCCTCTTTGATTAGGCAAAAAATAAAATTTCATTAATTTGAAAATGTCTAGACCTGATCAAGAAGCAATTGATACTTTCATGAGCATCACTGGTGTATCCGAGGCCGCTGCTATTCAGAAACTCGAGGTAATTTTTACTGTAAAATTGCCGCTCAAAAATACTGGGTTAATTTAATTTTTATTTTTTTTCAATTCAGTTTTATTTTATTTATTTTTAGGGTTTGGATGTAATTTGCAGGCGTTAGTTGATTGTATTATAGTGTATTAACTTAGCTGATTAGGGGGAAAAAAATCTGATGAGGAATTTTTTTTCTTAAGAGTTAGAGGAAGTTGCTTCATATTTTTTAAGGGTAAATAAATGCCGTGTGGTCAGTTATTCAATTGGTGTTTGTTATATAGATTAGATTGGATATAAGGAATTAAAATAGCTATTATGCACAATTTGAGCTATGCTTATTGTTAAAAAAAGTGCAAATTATAGTAGAATGGATGACCTGAAAGCATGAAATCCGTAATTCACATTGAAGTAATCTCTTTCAATTCACTCCATTGTGCTCATATTTTATTCTTTCAATTACAAATTTAGTTCATGCTTTAGAAATTGTGGTGAGCATGTCATGTTTAATGAAATGCATAGAGTGAGACGCTAGAAGCAAGAAAAATTTGGATAAGTTTTTTGACACTACTTGGAATTTTCCAGTTGTACCTTCTTGATAATTTCTGTATTGTAAGTTGTTGGTGTCTAATATTGTTAACAACATTCTCTAAAAGCTTAAGTTGTTATCGATGGGCCACATTTATACAGTTAACTCTTGTCTACAACACACCCCCTCACATGCAAACCATATTTTCTTGATCAAAAGTCACATGTATTTAATTTTTTTTTGTAAACGGGCAGCAGTTTCCTGTTTCTAATTCCATTATTATTTCATCTAAAAACTTAAGAGAGTTTAGAGAGGAGCTATGTATATTCATTTGAATCTTGTCTTCAATAATTATCAACAATTCAAATTTCAACACCAACAAACTACCCGAAGATCTGCTTGTCAAAATGTGCATAGTATGTTTGTTGTTGTGGTGGTGCCTAGTTTGTGCCTTGAAGACAAAAGGAATTCATAGAGGAAGGAGAGAAGTCCATCAACCTATATCATTCTGCTAGATTAGGGTTATGCATACGTGCTATAGTTATTATCTTTTATTTGATTTCTCTGCAGTTTCTAAAGAAGAGGGAAAATGCAAAAAAATTACATTGAAATTACCCCATTTTTCCTTCATATCTTGCTCCACGGTTATTTTAGTTTTTAATGCCTTAAAAGTAATTTCAGATGGTTGCGGTGGAACACCATTCCTTGTTAAAATACTCTATCATTGATAAACTCTTATCCAATCAATAGCTAAATGTGTTGGTATTGATGCAGACGGTGAAAAATATTTAATAGTAATTTTTATTGGACCTGGGTATCAAACATAGATGCTATTACATGACCCAGAAGAAAGAAAGTCATGTCTATCATTTGTCTAGTTAACTATGCAACTGTCGAATTTACAAACTTTCAAGATCAGCACTTGAGGAACTTAACATCTGAAACTACTGCTTCTGACTTCTTTAATATTTATCCACGTTCTTCTTTCCGCTTCTTTCCATCTGCTCCTAACGAGGTAATGATACCTGTTGTGTTGAACAGGAGCATCTTGGCAACCTGAATGAGGCTGTCAATTCACATTTCAGTGAAGGAGATAGAAACATGTTGGCATTTTTCCAGTCCTTTTGGAACTTTCTTTTCTCTTCTTCATTTCCTTTAAGTACATACAATTACTTTTATATCTGAACATCTTCCATTACGTTATTGTTTCTGTTTTCAGAACGCAAGAAGCAACTTTTGCTGCTCCTCGGGATGATGTTATGGATATAGATGACCCCATTCTGGCTGAATCTCACAGACCTTTTTCACTATTACCCTCTGCTGGAGATTTGAATCCATTTTCTTCACTTGATCCCCACTTCACCAGAACTGTAAATGATAGTGGTTCTGGTTTTGGTAGTCGTGCATCTTTTGTTTCACGTCCAAGAGAGGTGAGGGAGATCCCAATTGAAGTGAAGGATGGGAATGGACCTTCTGATCAGTCTGGTTCTGCTCCTGTAATTGAAGATGTCGCTGAAACGGCACATCATAGACCAGAAATCCGTGGGACTGTCACAGTAGTTGATGATGACGACGATGATGACGATGAAGATTATGTACCAGATGAACCAATTACACGTGCTTCTAGGCATAGAGAACGAAATAGCTCAACTCGTCGTGGACCAAATACTCCCGCTATTGTTGATGTTCCCGACTACAACAATGATATAGAAGAAGAAATGATCCGAGCTGCCATTGAGGCTTCCAAACGGGATGCTGGAATGTTAAATCAACAATATGACGATCGACTTGTATGTGATACAGTTTCATTGTACAAGTCGTTTTTGGCCTGGACTGTGATTTTTAACTATTGAAACATGTTGATCTGATACAGGATATTAGGAATCCCACTCATCAGCCTAGGCAGTCTCACCTAGAAGATCCTGAGCTTGCACGTGCAGTTTCTTTATCATTGAAGGTATGCTTCTCTGCTCTTTGGCAACAATCGTGAATCTTTGTTGTTGCTTCAATTAACATGAAGTGAATTCAGGCAGCAGAGCAAGAGAAAGTGCAGCAAGAACTGGAAGGAAAAGTTGGAGGGTCAAAACGGGAAGATCAGAAATCAGCTGAGGTGGAGGAATTGGGCAAATTAATATCCTCAACTCCAAGGTATATTGCTCTCTTTGACGGCAATGTCTTGATAATATTCTCTCACTTGTAATTATTCTGAGTATCTCTTCCCCTCCAATGTTCCCATTTCTCATGGACGTTCAAACATACCTGTTGGGTATCTCGATTATATTCTGACAAAATATCTGCAGGCAACCTTGGTTGGAGGTTGGAAGTTCATCCATTCAAGAGGAAGCAGAAGATGCAGATGAGCATCCACTAGTTAGGCATGGGAGGAGACAATCACATGCGTCTTCAGGTTCTTCTGACACTACTACCCAAAATATCAAAGAAATAGATGTTAGCCCACCATCAAGTCCTCGACAGCATGATAGCATTCGTCATATGCAGCACAATGGAAGTGACTTCCCTTCTGATGAGGTAACATCTTTTTTCTTGATTCACATATTTAACTGTATATGATCTTTGAGAAATTAAATTGACTGTTCTATGCATTTCAAATACTGATAACATATGGTTCCTATGTACATTTGTTTAAAGTGGGGTGGCATCTCATCCGAGGAACATGATGAAGCAGTAATGCTCGAGGCTGCAATGTTTGGTGGCATTCCTGAAGGAAGCAGATATCATGTCCCTTATGCACCTCATCAACTCATGCAGAATGGTTTAGATAGACCTATGGGTCCTTACCCGAGGCATATGCCTCGTCCTCCTTCACCTTCTCTTACTGCTCAGCGATTGATACGGGAACAGCAGGTTCACATTATGTGCTTGCAGTAGAGGTAGATCAGTTTCTCCTTGATTTTAACCTACGATTGCATGCAGGATGATGAGTATCTTGCTTCATTACAAGTTGACAGAGAGAAGGAATTGAAGGCCCTGGAAGAAGCTGAAGCTGCTCTTGCAGAAGAGAAGCGCAAGGAGGGGGAATTGCTAAGAAAAATGGAAGAGGAACAGGTAACTGCTCAGAAAATTTAGAACGCGTATAGGGGGCACCTATCCTTGTCTTTGATTGAACTGTGTCTCATGAATAAATTTTATATCTGGTCAGCATTTTTCTTGCGAAGCTAGGTTATTTATTGGCCATAGCTCTTGATGCTATGTTTTGTCTTTATGGAGTTAGTTTGAGACGAACAAAAACACATTGGAGGAACTTTATCCAGAGACTCCTAACGGATTGGACTATTGCTTATAACTAATTTAAGAAGACAAAAATACATGGATTATGGAAAGTACTCGTGTCCTGCCGTACCAAGAAGACCAAAATAACCATAACTCGGAAAACATAAGACATCCCAATTAAAAAAAATTCACTAGGTTACTTGCATAACTGAAAGTATAAAATTCAGCCTAAACTTGTTTCAGATTGCTACAAATCCTGCCATATATTAAGTACCTAATTCCTCTTCTTATTAAGCAAACATATCTTATTATTCTTACATTTGATGAAACTTGCCCTTGGGTCTTTTGAGTTTTGCAAAATTTCAAGTCGTAACTGTTTATGCTTCCTTGCATGACGCACAGGACTTTCAATCTTGGGATTTTATTTTCATTTGAAAAAGTCCATAAGGAACAAGCAAATAAACAATGACCCGATCTCAATTAAGATTCTGTAGCTTGCATTCAATCTCTTCTATTAGGGTTGTGATTCCATCTGCATGTTTCTTACTGAAAATTCTTCAAAATGACGTGAAATTGGATCACGTGTTTCAATACACACGATTTATTACTTGCCAGGAAATTGAGAGAGAATTAGCAGCAAAAGAAGCTTCCCTCCCTCAGGAACCAACATCAGATGATGAGAATGCTGTTACTCTTCTTGTGCGAATGCCTGATGGCACTAGGAGAGGTCGGAGATTTCTCAAGTCAGACAAGCTACAGGTATAGACGTGTTCAACATTTGATTTGCAACGATCCAGTGGTTTATGATCTGACTTGAGTTGATTGTTGTTTATTTGCAGTATCTTTTTGACTTCATTGATGTTGGCAGAGGGATCAAACCTGGCAGTTACAGATTGGTAAAATTCTTTCATTCCCTTCTTATCCTGCAACATCTGGTATGATTTTCTGTTAATTCTTAAGCAAACTGCCTTGTGCTGATATCCTTAGGCGCCAAAATCTCTTGACGAAGCGGCCCCTACCTCCCACCCCAAAACAAAGAGAGAGAAAAAGAGTATCACAAGCATGTTTGGCTAAGTTTTAAAACTTTACTTATAAGCAAATACGTAAATTTTAAATGACCTTAATTTTGGTGATCTAAATTTGAATGACTAAGCCCTTGTTAGGCCCCCATTATAATGAGAATTTGAGGAAAATGTATTTTGAAATAGTAATTTTTTGAATAATGTGATTAAAAAGGAAGAAACAGTTTTGGATTTACGTATAATAATATTTTATTGGAGAATGTGTGGTTGATAAAAATAGAGAAAAATGAATTATAATTTTAATGGGGCTAAACATGGGCTAAGTTACTTCTTCGACCGTGAGATNTTAAAACTTTACTTATAAGCAAATACGTAAATTTTAAATGACCTTAATTTTGGTGATCTAAATTTGAATGACTAAGCCCTTGTTAGGCCCCCATTATAATGAGAATTTGAGGAAAATGTATTTTGAAATAGTAATTTTTTGAATAATGTGATTAAAAAGGAAGAAACAATTTTGGATTTACGTATAATAATATTTTATTGGAGAATGTGTGGTTGATAAAAATAGAGAAAAATGAATTATAATTTTAATGGGGCTAAACATGGGCTAAGTTACTTCTTCGACCGTGAGATGAGAGTTAATTTCAAAATTAATTAAATTCTTTATTATGAGAAGTAATTAATCTAAAAATTCTTTAGAAAAAAAAAAAGGTTGCTTAAATGCTTGTGATTGTGTTTATGAATGACTTGTGTTGTGGAATGCCCCTCTTGAAATCTGTAGATAATTAATCTTAATTTACCAAAAGGCCCGGTCTCTCCCCCTTTTCCTAACAGAAACTCAGTACTTCAATGCCATTTCCCTTTCGCTCCACATTTATTTGCATTTGCTACTACAAGACTATTACGCTTTTACCCTACTAACTAACTAACTATTGAACCTTCTAGACTAACAAATGACGTGGCAGCAACTATGTGAACCGGATTGGGATCTATCACTTATTTGACGAGAATGTTTAGATAGTTTGAAATTCGTGCAAAAGGGGAGAATTTGGCAACACTTTTGAAGACAGAAGGGGAAATTTTCTCTGAATTTCTTTTATTTATTAGAGATAAACATAAATATGGGTAAATGAAATAGGGTGAATACCATATAGTGACGCTATTCTGACTGTTCAAAACGGTTTTCCCATGTGCAGGTGAGGCCATACCCTCGACGTGCTTTTAGTGATGGAGAGCACAACTCGACTCTCAGCGAATTGGGTTTGACCAGCAAGCAAGAAGCCTTGTATCTGGAGTCAATATAGCATTGTTTATTTTGTGAACTTGTTAGAAAACCATAGGTCAAAATCTTCTACTCTAAGGTTGGGATTGTGGGTTTGTTGCTTTGATCAGGATGGACTATGACATGATTGATGAAGATAATTGGGCATACCTATCACTACCAAAAATTGTGTCCATGGCGTCCCGATGTTTCTGGGGGAATGATCTTTATATCAAGAAAATATTCGATTGGTACATTGGAAACCTATTACACTGCACTTGAAAGTTCCGCTTCTCCTAAATTGGATTCATTTTAATGCGTATGCCTGGAAAAGATATCAAAAGGTTGTTTAGCACATTTTGTTGCGTTCTATTGTATTCTGCACTTTTTGAGTAGTGGTTTGCTTGTGATTTTGCCTCTATTGAAATACTCATTTAGTTTCAATAGGTGTTAGAAAGTTATCTCTAATACAAAACGACACATTTGGTATTTCTATTTTAACAGTCGATTTCTAAATTCTCAGTGGGCATGTCTTGAGTTCTTTGAGTTACATAATAGTCCATAGGATTGAAAAGTATGGTTAACGAGGTTTTAGTTTTTTAATTTTTTCAGTATTGTTCAATTTACATTGTCAAGCGTGTCACTAGGTTAAGGGAAAAAAGGTATACTGAAGATGATTTTTTTCTTATTATTATTATCAATAAAATTATATATATATGGTTATAAGTTAAAACAGTAATTTTAATTGTGAATTTCTAATTAATATTTATTTTTATTCACACATTTTATGATATACATTAATATTTTTCGTAAAAACTTATTAATAATTTTAAACTCAGAGGCTTCTTATTACACAAAAGGGTTAAATTTGCCAATTGCCATTCAATTTTATATTTAGTGTCATCATGGTCACCCAATTCGATTTTGTTTCACTATGACCATCAAACTTTATATTTAGTGTCACCATAGCTATCCAATTTAAATTTATTTTATCATGATCATCCAATTTCGTATAACGTTTCACTATGATCAGTCTCCCAATTTTTTGACTTTTTTTTTCTTTTAAATTGTATTTACAGCATGAAGAATGGCACCTTCCATATAATTATCCCTGGAAATGAATAGCTTCTGTTAGAAGCATAATCGCGACTAGGGAAAATTAAAAATTGACTTGTCTTCCTTCAACATCTCGTAAGGTAAATTTTTTAAACTTGTAGACTCACTTATTTTTCAGAATTGGATTGTTGTTGTTCAACCAGAGAGCTTTTAGATATTTGAATTTGGTGATCACCTTTAAAACAATTCTGTTTCCTTCAACTTGTTGGCACAGAGGTTTAGTGCAACCAAATGCTGATCCAATAGAAATCACAGCAAAAACAAAAATCAAAAGTATGTTGATAAAGAGAAACGTTATCAAAGTATGAGAACTTAAGGAAACGCTTGTAATAAGGTATGATTTTGCTAAATTAAATATTAATACTTTCAATTATTCATTTCTTGGATTTTTCGTAGACGTATCAAAAAAAATTTCGGGGGCAGCACCCCCGTGACCCCCACCCTTTACCTCTAGGACCCTCCTACTCCAATGGGCTAGCTTCGCCCCTGACTATGATCATCTAATTTCATATAATATTTTACCACGGTCATCTAAATTTTCTTGTTATTTTCTCTAATTTTAAAATGGGTAAAATGATAATTTTGTATTATATATATATAATAAGTTTTAAAAAGAAAACAAAAATATTTTTTTAAATTAATTTTTATTTTATTTTAAAAACAATTTAAATAAGTTTTTATTTTATTTTATTTTTTAAGTAATGTCTTTTTTGAAATCACTTTTTATTTTATTTTATTTTATTTTTCTAAGTAACTTTTTTAAAAATAAATTTTTATTTTATTTTATTTTTCTAGGTAAATTTTTTAAATATTTATTTTATTTTATTGGGTAATATTTTTTAAAAAATAAGTTTTTATTTTATTTTATTTTTTAAGTAACATTTTTAAAATAAGTTTTTATTTTAATTTTTTTCAAATTTATTTTATATATATAATGCAAAGTTACCGTTTTACCTCTTTTTAAATTAATAATGAAAATTGTGCAAAGAAGTTGGATGATCATAATGAAATGTTATATGAATTTGAGTAGCCATGGTGAAATAAAATCAAATTAGATGGTCATGTGACACTAAGTATAAAATTGGGTGATCATGATGAACCAAAATCAAATTGAGCGACTGTGGTGATACCAATTATAAAGTAAGGTGGTCATTGGTGGATTTAACCCTACATCTGAAGATATGTTTGTTTAGGACTCAAATCTTGATATCAATACATAACGATCAAAGTCTAAATGCATCCACAACTGTCAAAGTCTAATTGTGATCTTGTTAATATCGTATTCAGAAAATTAGAATGTTAATAAGCCTTATTTTGTCAAAAAAATCATTTTTTTTCAAATCTCATTTTCAACTGTGCATTCCTCAATAAAACATTTTTTCGATTTACATGAAAAAATGTCTTATTTTTTTAACTACGTATTCTTAAATAAAAATAGAAAAGAAAAACACTCTTTTCAAAATAATACATGCCCTTAATGGACTCAAACAAGGGCTAACTCTTTATTTGGTGGGAATTAAAATCAAAATTTTAATCTAAGTCAAGTCAATAATTAATTTCAATCACATATTTTAAGGGAGGCACAACTTTTCAACCTTACATTACATCAATTTTTTTTTATCAAAATATACTAAAATTTTATTTTAATCTTCACCAAATAAAGGCTAGCAATCTTTTTGGTGTAAAATCATTATTTCATCAT
>CAIGRH010045180.1:0-11955 GCA_903798295.1 Fraxinus nigra | reverse complement strand
GAATTTGGATGGTTCTTTGTTGATGACATGAATTTTGATGAAGTTTGAGAGTTGCTTTTGAACTTTATTTATACTTTTCTTGTTCATGATATTTAATAAAAAACAGTACTTAAATATTAAAATTTTGCGATGATATGATATTATTGATTTTTTTTAATTTCATGAAAGAGACTATTTTAAAATGTCGCACATGACATCCAAAATTGCAGGCCCAACCCTACGAATCAACATTCTTTAATCTTAAGACATAAGCTCACAAAATCAACATTTCATTATAGGCAAGTAATTTATCTAGCTACGTAAATAAAAGTAAAAAATTATATTGGATTGACTCATAAAAAATAAAATAAAAGTTAAAAGAGTTAAAACACGTTTAGGACCTCTTATACCGGCCGTACGAGCTCTACATTTCAAGTTGTTATCCTGACCCCTATGGAACAAGTTATGCACGTTAACTTTTTCTTCTCGACAAGCAAATAATAAAGTCTCATAATACTTTTTGTTGTTGTTGTTGTTGTTTGTTTGTTTGTTTATCTGGTAGCCCCTGCTTCTGCCTCTACTAGGCTACAATTGTTCCGACTTCCGAATGTGACATTTGACATTATTATTGATTCTTCTCATGAAGANGTACTTTTCTTGTTCGTGACATTTAAAAACGGTACTTAAATATTATAATTTTGCGATGATATAATATTATTGACATTTTTTAATTTCATGAAAGAGACTATTTTAAAATGTCGCGCATGACATCCAAAATTTCAGGCCCAACCCTACGTATCAACATTCTTTAATCTTAAGACATAAGCTCACAAAATCAACTTTTCATAATATTTGTTGTTGTTGTTTGTTTGTTTATCTGGTAGCCCCTGCTTCTGCCTCTACTAGGCTACAATTGTTCCGACTTCCGAATGTGACATTTGACATTATTATTGATTCTTCTCATGAAGACGTGCCATTCATTCGATGAGTGCCCAAACAACAACTAAAATACGCGAGAAGTTACCATGTTTATAGCATGGTCTTAAGATTTTCTAATATTAATGTATTTGATTAACAGAGTTCAGTTTATTTAATAATTCTATCAATTTGAAACCTCAACATCTAGAGGATAATGATCTACCTTTTCAGCTTCAAGTTGGGAAAAACATAATTGCTGTACACCATGAATGGAATTGAGTTGTCCAAGTCTTTAGGCTCATTTGCCTTTTTCTTGACTAACAATCTAAATTTTTTTCAAGAAGGTTAGAAGAGCTACTTGGACTAGTGAAACCCACTAAGCTGCTAGTCTTTGCCTCATGATGTATGCAGTCGGAAAGTGACCCTCGACCTTTAATGAAAGTAGATGATATGTGAGGCGGTCCATGATCCATTTGATTTAGGTAAATTCCTATATAAGTGTGTTAGCCATGTCTCCAACCGTTCATTTGTAGAATTTGTGTTCTTAACCTTTTGACATTATGCAAGCAGTAACCTTTTGAAAAATATTACATTTAATTTTATCATGATATTCTCATTTTCAAAACATTATGATTTGGAACCTTTTTCATGGCATTGTTGTGAATTTCAACTTAAAATTAACTTTTAAGAAAATGTTATAACTTTTCATTTTTATTTTATTTTATCATTTCGAAATTCGTCATCCAAAGTTTTTTTTTTTTACTATTCACTCACACTAAATGACTATAGTGCCTTCAATAAAAATAATTTATGCAAAGTTGAGGAGGAAGACAAAAGTATTTAAATTAAATGGACTAGAAATATTATCAATGCTAACCCTTTTGAAGAGATTGAGAATGTTTGTAAAAAATATATATAAAAGAAAAACTAACATTATTTTCAAAATTAAAAGTAGTAGACTACAGAAAAATTTTCGTATTAGCTTAGCTCTTGTATGCAAGGGCGGATCCAGGAATATTTTTCAGTGCAGGCGAAATTTAATTAAGGTTGAAGTTTGAATTTTCAAAGCGTAAGACAAATTTTAAATTTGGGCCCTTAAACTATTGCATGCAATATGCATCAATTCTTTCTTAACTAGTCTATAAACTCAAAGCTCGACAAAATAATGAAATATTCAATTTCAAGTAAAGTTCGACCATGAATTTAATTATAGTAGAAATACTAAAAATAATATAGTTTACAAATTATTCTTGTTACTTACATATTGATCGCCATTGTTGATAAATAACATTATTCCTATGAACTCGTAACACAAACTTTATTCAATTTTTTAGAATTTTAACGAAATTATTTAGCTTAGTGGTAACTTGCCAGGATAATATGAAGTAGGAGGATAAACTATGTGAAGCACGTTCACTCCACTAAGAGCAGGCAGTAGCCAATAGCAGCCATGGGGAGCTAGAGATTTTAGAGGATGAATGAAATTGACCCATTAATAAAAGATGTACGTATAAAGCCACACGAGTTAAAACAAAGAACAGAGATTGAAATAGAGATACAGAAAGATTTAGGGAGAGAAACAAGAATGAGAAAACCATTACACGTTACTCTTTGGTGCAGCAGTTCCAGCCTTTAAAGTCCATCCCTCTTGCCCTCCTCTCTCTATATCTCTCTCTCTCTCATTTGAGGTTTCCATCCCTTAAGTCCAGTGCAGGCATATGCATGCACTGGGCTTAAGGTAGGACCGTAGGTCCACCCTTGCTTGTATGGTCTCTATTTCTTAAAACTTATTTTAATCATATATTTTATGAAATTCATAACTTTTATAAACTTTTTATCCACACATTTCATCTATTTATTTTTTTCAAAATCTACTAACACTTTGATTTATGCAAAACCCAAACAAGGACTTAATTGCATCGTTCGAGTGAAGATGAGCGAAATCGTAAGCTTAAACTCTTATACTTCAAAATTTTGATAAGCGATTAGAGTTTAATGTTGAAATTATAAATATAAAATATTTTTATAGCATTACCTATTATGTTTTTAAATAAATGACGTTTTATGTATCGTCTTCTCATTTTCGTTCTTGTAAGCCAATTTATAATAATCTAATCAAGAGTCATGGTTCAATACAATTTCTTAGAATATCATGAATTGAGTGAACAATACGATCTAAAGATACATAAATCTTGTTTATCTTGTCGAAACCATACAATGATTCTTGAGTAAATCCATTCCTCATATTCGAAGTATACCAGAATTTGAGGTTTGCATCTCTAATTGAGTACTTATATGGAAGTAATTAACAAGAGTTGTCTATTAAGGGATAGAATCACACATCGAATAAAGATGAAAATATAGACCAAATTATAAAAGTTTGGGCTGCTCCTCTTAATAAGGTTGACTTTTTAAAATAGAACCCTAAATCTTAAAATGGTATCAGAGCCCATTAAGTTTCAACGAGCAATTCGATCCGATTAAGACTTAAAAAAACTAAACACATGGATTTTAAGATTAGTCTGCTTAAACGAGCCACCATCTTACGGGGGCATATTAAGTGATATAATCTCACATCGAATAAAGATGAAAATATAAACCAATTTATAAGAGTTTGGACTACTCCTCGTAATAAGGTAGACATTTTAAGATGAAAACTCAAATCTTAATATTGCCCACGACAAAACAAGCCAGCTTTGAAGGGACCAAGGAATCCCAACTTTTCAACCTCTAAACATTAAAGGAATTCCAACATTTCAACCTCTAAACATTAAAAAACACATTTAATGAAGACTTTGCAACAAAATTAAGTACCCGTTTGTTTGTCGGAGTTTTTGAAAAGTCAAAATCTATTTATAAAATTAAAAAGTTTATTTTGAACATGTTTATAATTTTTTAAAAGTACTTTCTTTCTCTAGTAGAACTTACAAAAGACTTTATCAAGAAGCAAAACAAAATTAAAAGCCCACCAAACGGTACCTCGTTACAAAATAAGTCTTGTCCAGTTGCTTCCTTTATCTTGAAAAACTTGTCCCAGAAAAAATAAGACTTTATGTCCTTCGTCTTGACAAATATAGTAGTCATTTTATGATTATGAACCGTCCATTTCATTCAATCATATACCTCCCCCCTTAAGCAGCACATTTCATTATTTATGTCGGGGGCTGATCTGGCGGAATCTTTCTTGGAATTTAAAGTTATAATTCGGGACAAGAAGAAGTGGAAAAAATGGGAAGACAACCTTGTTGTGACAAAGTTGGACTGAAGAGAGGTCCATGGACAATTGATGAAGATCATAAGCTTGTTAACTTTATTCTCAACAATGGCATTCAATGCTGGCGAATGGTTCCCAAGCTTGCAGGTATGAACATTATTGTGTAACATCCAATTTCGATTTTTAGTTGCTTCCCATATTAGGGATGAACATCAGGACAAGTTCACGATCAATGTGAGAGCTACATTGATCCAAGGTTGTAGTTTTTTATTTAGTATGAAGAAGAAAAAAAGTTGCAATAGTCATCTCATGCTGTGAGTGCATGCCTAATATATCCCTGAACCCACAACCCGAACTAAGTGTTCTTTTTCCCCATGATGAAGGCTTGATAAAGCCCATATGCTTTATATATGTAGGAATACTTGGGCGACCTAATACGCGCGTGTTTTATGTATAATACGCCTAAAATCCGAGATTCATAAAATCTTTTTTTTGTTTTTTTTCACATAATGAAGGGTTGCTAAGGTGTGGAAAAAGCTGCAGATTAAGATGGATTAATTATCTGAGGCCAGATCTTAAAAGAGGGGCACTATCAGAAATGGAAGAGAATCAGATTATAGAGCTTCATGCCCGTCTTGGTAACAGGTGGTCTAAAATTGAGTCTCATTTTCCAGGACGAACAGATAATGAAATCAAGAACTACTGGAATACTCGAATCAAGAAGAGGCTAAATCTTCTTGGAATAGACCCCGTAACACATGAGCCGATTGAGCAGAAAGAAAAATCAAAGACAAAAACTGTGGACTCAAATAATTCACAGAATGAACAAGAAAATCATGTCAATGTTGATCAAATGGTAGCCACAGAAGGGTCAAAAGAGGAAAGAATTAATGACGACGATACGTCAGCAATAGATGAAACAGGTAACCTTATAAGCAACTATGAGATATTGGGTGGAAACTTGAACATGGCCAACTGTTATAGCCCTTCTTCATTATCTTTGGAAAATTCAGTGAATCCTTCAACTTCTATTCAAGAAGACGTCGTTATACCGCAATTGTACTTTGATAGTGTAGATTCTGTGATGTCTTGGAATAGCTTCAATCAACTTGACGATCAAATTTTTTTCTTTTCAGAAAAAAGTCTGTAAACATGTCTGAAACTCTTGTTTTCAATGAAATTCTGCTAATGAAATTGTTAAAAATAGTTAGAATCATTGCAATTAATAGTTTTTCATTTTATATATGCTTTAATAAATATGGGCTAAACATCTTGACATCATGCTTAATTTGTGAACACAAGTTTTAAGAAAATATCTTGATTTCCGCACGTATTTGACTTTTCTGTCATTTCAATCAAATTTGAGTAATGTTACTTGTACATGGGGGTTACAGACCCCTTCACAAGAGGGGAACCACGATTTTTCTTTTTTGGTCATGGCCCCCCTTTTGTGAGGGGGTCTGTACACCGAGGTGTCAACCCGATGTACAAGCATCATTTCCCATCGAATTTTAGGCCATACTCTGTATTATTAATATTTTCTATTCGTGCTCCCCATGCTCAATATTTGGATTAATACCTTTGTTTTCCATTGCATGCTCTCGAGCAAGTTTTGAATGGTTCGTCACTAGAGTGTCAACAATACAAGTTGTGTACTATATCAAATAGTGTAAATAAAGTTTTCAACCATAGCGTCATTATAGCAAAATTGAAACATTTATATCCAAGTTAAATGAATCTCAATGCATTTCTAGTTGCTGTAAGAATCGATACACGTGATAGAATTGAAATCCATGAAACTTTTGACGCGTGATTTAAGTGATTATTAACAAATTTATGTATATGAAAGAATAAAATGAACATTTGGTACATTTTTTTTTCTCAAATTACAAGTTCTAAGACGGTGCAAGCATGTGGGTGACATCATCTCATTATTTAAGTGATTCTTCATTAACTCATGATTGCAATATAATATAAAATTCAATCTTGCTATATGTACATTCTGATTACATCATGACTTACCGAATTTACACTGGCACAATTTCAAACCATCTTTCACATCACACATTTAATCCAATCATCACAATCTTGTCACGTCACACATCTGTCAACAAAGGTGTCAAACTTAATGTACAAATAGCTTAATTGTATAAAATTAATTTGATAATGATAGATTATCAATAGTTGAGTAATGTAACAATTCTTTTGTAACAACATAATAATATATAATTAAAAGGAATAAAATTATGTACCCAACACCATAATTAAGCTCATGTTTGATGATCATTATTTGAGATAAATAATATTTTGAAAAATGTGTTGTTAAAAAATAAGGAAAAAATTGGGTTTACGTGCAAATTATTTTATTATATAAATGTGTAGTTAAAAATGAATATTAGAAAAAATAATTTTGAAAACATGGGCTAAATAGCGAAGGTTGTACTTAGCCTTCCTTTTGTTCTTTTTGTAAATACAAGTGTAGTTAGTATATTACCCGCATGCGCCCTCCCAATAAGGGGATGTCATGTGTCCATTATGGCACTCCATATGGATAATGCTATCTGCACGTAGCATTATCCAAATATAGATAGCCAGTTATGATCATCCCAACAACCAAGGTATCTTACATTAATCTTAATCGGCTAGCTATCCCATATGTCAACCACGTTGCTTCAATTAAGTGTTTGATTTGGAGATATAATGTGAAGCGAAAAATATTTTTTACGAGTCTACGTGTAAAATTATTTTATTGAAATATGTGTAATTGAAAATTAGTTTGAGAAAAAAAGAAAGATTTTCAAACGCTAAATCTTGACATTTGGTTTTGACTACAAAGTTAGGGATGTGCTCCATAACCTATCAATTAGTCTCTTATTGGGGCTCAACCTTCAAAGTGACATTTTGGGACCCAACCTATTTAACTATGTGAATCTGATTCTCTATGCAAACTGAACGTCAAATTACACACAACTTTCTCGTGACTGGAAGTTGGAGGAAGAAATTGTCAAACTAATTAATTACCAACTTAAAGTCACATAAAAGTTGGGTACGATTTTAACATCCACATTGTCCAAATTTACATATTCAAATATATTAGAGAGGAGACCCTAATTTCCTGTTAAATATATGGGCTTCAGGGTTTTTGACCAAAGTGAAAATTACATAAAACCAGAATTTTCAAGATTCAATTTCAAATTTCAGATATAAGGTTTTACTTTTCAAAAATCAGATATTTCGTTCCAAACCCTAATCAATTTCATCCCAAATCGGCAAATCCTAGAATTTTCCTCATTCTCTCCTCTCCGTCTCCTCTTTTCTCACTCTCTCTTATCTACCGTCTTCTCACTCTCTCTTCTCTTCTCATTCTCACTTCCTCTTCATCGACAGAAGCAACATCTGGCGCGCGAACTGAGTGCCATCGTGCGCAACGCAAGTTCGCCATTGCCCCGCGGACTGTGGCGCACAACAACACTTAGTGCTCGGATCACCACTGTGGCTTCTTCTTCTGGCAGTGAGCACCGATGGTGGGTTTGGTGTTTGTGTTGACGGTGACGGTGGCGATGGCGACGTTCATATATGGTGGTGGTTGTGATCGATTAATTGGTGGTGACGGCTGTGATGGAGATGATGGTGGCAGTGGCTATAGATTAGTGGTGATTGCTGTGGCTGTTGGTGGTAGTCGTGGCGGCGACGATGGCAATGATGATGGTAAGTTCGGGAATTTTTTTGGTTGGTGGTTGTGGAGATGGTGGTCATAGATGTGAAGAGTTTAGATGGTGGTTGTGGTGGTCACGTCGGTGGTTGCGTTGACGATAATGGATTTGAGGAGATGGTGGATGTGTAGTGGTGGTACATGCGGCATTGGTGGTTGTGCTACTGTTGGCGGAGGCGGTGATCACAAATTGTTTTGTTGATTGTGACCAATAAAATGGTTGGTTTGTGAGCAATAAACAATAGGTGACCGATTGTGCCAGTAAATTGGTTGGTGTGTGACCAAAAAACAATATGTGAGCATTGAAAAAGATAATTGTGATCAAGAAATAATGTGTGACCTAAAAAATTGTTAATATGTAACCGATGATTTGTGACTGTATGATAAGTTGTGACTTATAATACTTGTGATTTGTGATCGATAAATAAATTGTGACGTATAAATTTTTTATTTGTAATCGATAAACAAATTGTGACCTATAAATTTTTTGAATTGAGACCGTAAAATAATTTGTGACATATAAAATTTGTGATTTGTGACCAATGAATAATATGTTACTTATTAATTTGATAGATTTGTGACCAATGAATAAATTGTGACTTATAAATCTTTTATTGTGATCAATGAACAAATTGTGATCTATAAAATTTTTGAATTGTGACGTATAAAAATTGTGATATATGATCAATTAATAATATGTGACAGTTATATGGTGACCAAATTATATAAAATTGTGACCTTAATATATTTAATTAATAAAATATATGTTTAATTAATTAATTTATAAATAAATTTTGAAAAAGTCCGAGATTTGAAATTTTAAACTTTGATCTCTTAAATTTAAAATTGGTTAAACTTTAACCTCTTATTTATGCAATCTTCCCTTCGAAAAATTTGAAGATCTCGATTCATAGGTTTTTAATTAATTAATACATAAATAAATATTTTTACTAAATATAACAATTCAAAAATTTATTAATCTACCATACACAATTTCAATCCTAAACCCTATCTCTCTCCATTCTCTCTATCTAAACCTTTTGCCAAATTTGTGATTTGTGACTAAAAAATAAGTTGTAACTATAAAATTTGTGATTTGTCATCGAGAAACAAATTGCGATCTATAAAATATTTGATTTGTAATCATGAAATAATTTGTAACATATAAAAAAATTTATTGTGACCGAGAAATAATTTGTTAACAAATAATTTATAATTTGTTAACAAATAATTTATAATTTGTTACCTTAATATATTTAATTAATTAGTTTATAAATAAAATTTTAAAAACAAAATCTGATTTTTAAAGTTTTAAACCTTGGTTTCTTAGTTTTGAAATGTGTTATACTTCATCTCTTATATATGAAATTTTTTCCATTAGTTTAAAATTCATATATCAAATAATAATTAGATTTTAATAATTATAATTAATAAAGATTTAATTAAACAAAATATACTCAACCTGTGCCCTTCCTAACCAATTTTATTTTCAAACTTTCTCACTCTCCTCCTTCTCTCTCTTTATTACTAATCCACCCCCTTTTTAAGATCATATTTTCTGGTGCCTCTGCGCGGCGAAGAAGAACCTTCGCGCACAGCGGCAATTTCTATTTCTTCTTCCTTCTATCTATCACTCACCCCTTTCTAACTTCTCATTTTTATTTTTTTGGCATCACTCAACTATGTGCGACTGCGAACCAGTGCGTATAGCGTCGATTTTGCTTGCCCTAAGTCACCGTTGTTGCATGAGGTGAGTCGTTGCTGCTACAAGTAGCGGGGAGTGCTTCTATAACACCCCGAATCTATGTTCCGAAGGTTACTCAATTAATTCTTTTAGCCATTAAAAAGTTGATTGACGCATTGAAATAAAAAAAAAAATATAGAATAAAATAAGCTATTTTGTTGTTTCATAATATATCCAATAAATTTAATCCACTAATTAAATATAAATTCATAGATTTTGAGAAATAAAATTCTGAATGCAAAATAATTTTAAACTAAATGCTAAATATTGAAAAAAAATAAAATTCTTAATCCAACGACACGAACTATGTCAGTTTCAACCTCCAACTCCGATCAATCAAGCATCTGAAAAACATTTTAAATATGGAACATGCATACGAATACACCCAGTATATATTTCATGTGAGTATTTTCACAATCTAATATAAAAAGTAAGTAAATTGCGTACATAAATAACTTTTTTGATGGGATAGAAACATGATCGTCTCATTTTCACTTAGGTCATACACATTCTCAATCTTCACTTAGGGTATTTAGTCTTATGGCTGGTTTCTGTGTAGATCTACATAGTAATACCCTATGGTATTATTCACGAGATCTTTCTTTAATTTGGATTACATAATAGTATATAAAGTACTTAATTTAAAACATTAAAAAGTTAAAACACAAAACCGCTTGACATTTAGAGAAATTCATACTTAAATCATCAAATCGCTTGTATACTTGAGTTACTTAGGATTGAAAATTCTTGCAAATGGATCTCGAATGCACTAGAAAACTTTTTCTATTTTTTTTTCTCTCTCTCTATTTTTTTCTCCATTCATCTCTCCTTTCTTTTCTCTCTTTCTCTATTCTTTTTTTTTCATCTCTTAACTTGTGTGAATGAAATGCAACAACGAGAGGGTATTTATAGGTGTGATTTGATAAGGATAATTACATAATGAGAATTCTAGTAGGACTCTTAATTCAAATTTGGATTGGTCTTTCATCAAACAAACTTATAATGAAATTTGAATTTTAAAAAATATAGCTACATGATGATAAGATTCTAGTGTGGATATGTGAAAATTTCAAGTTTTATCTAAATAATTTTTATTAGATAATTCGATAATAATTTAATAGATATCCAAAATAATATTAAAATTTAATTTTATGTAAAACTCACATATATCGAATTATTAGGAATATTAACACAAGATCCCTGGAAAATGGTAAAATTGTTAGGTTACCCTAAAATCTCAAAACTTGCATTTATGCCTCATAATATATTGTACGTATTTTTTATTTATTTTGTTTTACTATTTATTTTTGGGTATTACATCCTCCCCCCCTAAAAAAAATTAGTCCTCGAAATTTACCTTGATTATCAAAAAGTTGTGGATATTTAGCTTTAATATCTACCTTATGTTCCCAAGTGGACTCTTCATCCGCGTGATTCTGCCGCTAAACTTTTACTAATGGAATTTCTCTATTTCGAAGCATTCAAATCAATGAGTGTCATGTTTCCCTGCTTCAGCTCAAGAAACTCTACTTTTTTATCTCTTAAAGTAGTTGGAAAGTACTTTTGAAGCACTGCCTCTTTGAATTGTGCTCATGTAAAGTTACATTGTTGCTCCTCAGTGCATGATATAATAATCATCTCCCACCAATTACCAGCTCCCTTCTCCATCATAAATACTGTACAAGGGTTTTCTGTGCATCCGTGCATTCCATAAACCTGAAAATACGCTCAAGATGGCAAAGCCATTCCTCGGTAGCTAATGGATCAGAGCCACCTTCAAACACGGGTGGGTGCATCATGTGAAACTAATCTATAATTAATGATGATCCAAGCCTGCCTCGTGGCTGTTGAGGTGGTTGCTGCTATGATATCTCTCGCATAGCGTTAGTAATTCTCATGTTAAGTTAGTTGTTATCTAAACCTTAAATATGGGGATCGTATATTAGAGGTCATTCAAGTTAATTCAACTAAATTGATTTAGCTGACAACGATAGAATACTTGAGCATAAATAGTGTTGTTTCTGTTCAATATGTTGTTATTGTTTCCAATAAGATTTGAATAAATGAGCTTTACATAATTTTATTTATTTATTTTTTAGTGGTTTGCAATATTACTTTTCGCCTTGTTGATTTGAGTAACATGCAATTAAAAGGACTTTCAAGTGAGGAGGGGGTCACAAGTGGACCGCTTAAATCCCAAACTCGCCTTGGACAGTTTAGGTCTTTTTGATAAAGTGTTTCAATCTTGTGAATATGCAATCAAGAAAACTCAAACAAAAAGAATTTCGGTTTTTTTTAACATAATCATTGCTTTACTTAATTACTTTTCTAATTCTCGTCATGAGCATGGTGTTTACGTCGTAGAGTTTTGTTTTTTTTAAAGAGTGA
>CAIGRH010045173.1:0-14916 GCA_903798295.1 Fraxinus nigra | reverse complement strand
GTCTAGCATCAAAATCAGAGAGGTGAAAAGGCAACTCACCAGATAAGATTAGCAAGAAAAGCCTCCGGAGCTCCATTCTCTCTCACTCTCCATCACCGAATAATTGATCCAGAACCATTGCCAAACACCATTATCAATCCACTCAATTCTTCTCCTAAACCATAGTTCCCAACCTAATTGGGGCTGTTAGCATAGTAGTAGGTAGTGGAAGTGGTTCCCACTGGTAAATTATGCGAATGTACCCAAAGAAAATCAACTGCCAACGAGGGGAAATTGGCAAAATGGAAATCCTATTGACATTCCTAACTCTGAGCATGCGTTCTTGCCCAACGAGAATGATCAGGCTTGTAACCTACCAGAAGGGTGCGTCACTTTGAACCTTGTGATCTTTCATGCTAAGCTGCGTCTCCTATTTCCTCATGTAATAAGGAAGTTCTTAACTGATAAGGTTGACGTCTTACTTTGAACTTTTATAAGATTTTTTTTTGGACTTATACTTTTACTTATGACATTCTTCATCTGGTGAGAGTCTTGAACTAGAGAAGGTGATTAGTTTGAAGGACAAGACTGAAGAGGACAAAGCTCTTTATGCTGATGAAAAGAGAACTTTGGAAAAACGATTGGCAAAAGCAGAAGCGGAACTTGAGGCTAAGGTGAAGGCTGGGGAGGATCTAAAGGATAAATTTGAGCCATCAAGGCTTAGTGTTGTACATGCTGATAATGAGAGGAAAAAGGTTGCAGAAGAACAAGCTCAAGCTAATGAGGAGAGGAAAAGGGCCTAGGAAAAGGGAGCTCGTACTGAAGCACAGAAGAAAAGTGCTAAAGAGGCAAAAGCTAGATCTTTGATAGCAGTTGAAGATTGGAAGAGCTCGAATGCTTTTTAGGCATTAGCTCAAGACGCTTACATTGTTGGTCTTGCTAAAGTGATTAGGCACATTGAAGTTGAGAAGCCAGATTATGATGTTGGCTTTCTTTACAAGACTTCAGATGAGTAGAGAGCTTTTTTAGCTAAAATGAATGTCGCTGCTGGGATTACCCAGACTTCTTCAAAAGATCGGTCCCATGCTATGTAAGAATTTAAAATGCTTCTATCTTATGAACATTTTATTTTGTCTAATTTTTTTGTAAACCTTCGCAACTTTTATGAATATAGCCAAGTTTACAATATCTTATCTCCTCTTTATGATACCATCAGTTTAGGAGAAATGATATCTCAATCATTGACTCTAAGTGTTGAATTTGTAATAGCTCAAAGGGCGCTTTCTACAAAGTTTGGCGCTCTTATAATGGTGCGAATAGCTGGTTTTATACTTTTGCTTTATCTTGCAATGCTTATAATATTTTAGGTGGTACTACTATGGAGCAGGTTTGAGAATTTCATTATATTGTAGCATTTAAAACCTTAACACACACTACTGAAGAGAGAGTTTGAAATTTTCACTAAATTTTGTAGCACTTACAATGTTAGTTCGTACTGTTGAAGAGTGGGTTTGAGAATTTCATTAAATATTGTAGTATTTACAACCTTAGCTTGTTTGCTGAAGAATAGGGTTGAAATTTTTTGTAAAGTCAGAGTTGTTCGAAGCGAAAGTTTATTTATTCAAATGCATTTACATAAGGTAGGGAATATAATAGATCAATAATAATGTTTTTTGAGGTGTTCTGCATTTCAGGGATATAAAAGAGGATATCCCTACATGTCTTCAAGCTCATATGAACCTTTAAGAAGGATTTTGGTAATTGCATAATGTCATTCCCAGTTGGGACCAAAAGACCCACCATTAAGTTCCTTGGTGGCTAAGAAGAATTTTTGCAACACCAGGTTGCCAACTTCAAATTTTCTTGTTCTCATATTCTAATTGTGGTATCTTACACATCTCTATTTGTAAATTACTATTCTAAGCTCAACATTTTTTCTCTTTTTTCTAGTAAATCGAGATCAATTGAGTAGAGCTTCGCTATTGTTATTTTTATTGAAATAGGTCGTGCAAAATGAAGGGACCCTAACTCAACTGAGACCAAAGGCTAATGAAAATGGTGTTTCTTCGTTGCTCATTCATTGGCTCATTTGATAGGACCATAACACACTCAAAAGTTCATCCACTGCCTATTTCACAAGGTGCCCTAATGTATATCTGGGTTTTACAAGACCCACCTTAAAGGATAATTGGTCAGAACTTCAAAAGGGTGCTCCAGGAAGTAAGAAAGTAGTTTTCTAGCTAATATTATTAAGGCATAGAAAAGCTTTTCCATGGAAGAGTAGTATAGCTTGGAATCATGAAGAGCTTTCATAATATAGTATAGGGGTGTTGTACGTCACTCTCTTTTTTGATGAGTATGACGCTTATGGCGTGTTCTGAAATGATCAAATAGGGGGATATCATTTCATTAGAAAAGAGAGGTGGTCGAGCTAATTGATTTTTAAGTTCTTCAAATGCCTTACGACATCATGGGTCCATTCAAACTGGTTACCTCTTCAAATAGTGTCGAAGGATGACTTGCAAAGATCAGTAGACTTGGATACGGATTTGCTTAGTTAAGTGATTCTTCTAGTTATACTTTGAATCTCCTTAGGTTTGGTTGGTACTTTCAACTCTATGATAGCTTGTACCTTTTATGAATTGCCCTCAATTCTTTAATGATTTATCATGTAACCCAGAAATTTACTAGAGCTTACCAAAAAGGTACATTTAAGTGGATTTAACTTCATCTTGTACTTCTTTAGGATCTCAAACGTTTATACGATATGTTGAATATGATCTCCAGCAGTTATGCTTTTTACCAACATATCATCAACGTATACGTCCATGGTTTTGCTTATCTTCTTGGTGAACATAAAGTTGACAAGTCGTTGATATGTGACTCCAGCATTTTTAAAACAAAAAGGCATCATTTTGTAGCAATAGAGACCTCTATCTGTTAAGAATGAGGTGTGTTCGCAATCTAGTTCATACATTGGGATTTGATTATATCCGAAGTAAGCATCCACAAAGTTGAGTAGCCTATGCCCTACAGTAACATCAACCATTTGATCGATCCTTGGAATGGGAAAACTACCCTTAGGAAATGCTTTATTAATGTATACACACTCCCTAATCTCCATTGTTCATTTTAAAAAGTCCTGGGTAGGCAACCCAAGCAGGGTAAAGGGCTTCTTTAATGAACTCATTACTTAGCAACTTATCCACCTCATTTCGTAGAGCTTCATACCTTTCTGCATTAAGTAGCCTTCGTCGTTGTTGCTTATGCCGAGCTACGAGATCAACATTGAGCTTGTTGCAAGCAATCTTTGATCAATCTCTTCCATGTCTTTATGTATCCAAGCAAGCACGTCAAAGATCTGACTGAGGAACTCTACAAGTTTAGACCAGAGTGGTTGATGTAGTTCATGTCCAATTCTAAGGTCCTTTGGGGTGTGATCTGAACTATCTTAAAATATTTCCAACTCATCAACAAGTTCATCACCTTTATCTTTAAGATTGACTCTAGGGGTAGCAAGTTGAGGTCAGGATTTGCTAGATGCACCATGTTGGAATGAGAGACTTGGGACCCCGACCTTAGTGTGGTAGTGTATAATATAACACATCTTTGCAACTTCCTTATTGCATTTGATTTCCCCTGGTCTATAGAGGGGGGGATTTGATGGAATAATGGTACATTGATACAATGGCTTTTAAGTAGAAGAGGAGTGGTTGTCCCATGATTGCATCATCAGATAAGGTAAAGTCAAATACTACAAATTTAGGATTGAGACGAGCTCGGTAAAGAGCTTCTCCGACCTCAACACCAAGTTTTATTTTTCCTTTTGTCTTATTAAAGCTCTGTTCAATCCAAGGACAATGTGTGAGTACTGCTATAGGAAATATAGTGAAATTCCCATCCTTTTGTGTGTGTGTTAACGTCTAGGATGTTAAAGGCACTTCCCGTGTCAACTAAGACTCTATGGACGTTGATGTCAACTATGGGTAAGGTCACTATCAAAATGCCTCTTTAGTGGTTTTACGGAATTTCTCAGTGATGCACATCTGGGTCAGGTCAGCTTAAATCGGTCCTTTCAGCAAGGATTGGTCATATTAACCTTCATAAAGCATATTTACCCCTGCATTGTGTAAGTCGACATTGCATGACCTTACTACGACTTGGTTACCTCCCATGATGCCTACTTTACTTGGCGTTGGAAACTTCATATTTAGTGATAGATGGACATGGTGGCTTTTAGCTTGTGCAATATAGGTCTTCCCATAATTGCGTTATAGTTGGACGGTATATCAACTATTACAAAGTCAACAATAATTTTTCTCTTGGAGGGGCTTTTCCTAGCTCAACATTTAAAGCCGTGTATCAATAGTTTCTCTTGTGAAGCCTTACAACCTCCTGGTATAGGGCTACAAATACTTTTCTTGGATCCTCATTTGCTCCAAAGTTTGGAGTAAAGGACATTGACAGAACTCTTGTTATCAACGAGAATTTGTCGTAGACTGATTCCAATGATTGTTATTTTTATGACCATGCATTGCTTTAGTTCTGTATTAATATATCGGAGCCATCTTCTAAAAATCTAAACCATCCAGGGCATTGCATGGTTGTAAAATTGGACTTTTGCCATCCCACTTCATAGTTCTTCTAGATTCGAGCATCTCTGGCATGTTTTCTTCGTTCCCCTCTAGTGCCTTCCACACATTGATTTCCTCTTATTAGCGCTCTTATTTATGCTGTTTGTTAAGGGTTTCCAATAGGTTGAGCTGGAATGGCAGGCTAAGGATTTGTTTGTTGATATAGGGAAATTGGTTGAACGTGGAGAGTTTGCGTGGATTCCTCTAGTTTTCACAAGAAATCCTATAGTTGTCCTCGCTTGCCTAGAGCTTTCACCTACTCCTTCAAATCTCTACTATCGTCTGTATTATGTCATGTCGGCCTGTCGTATTGACAATACCCATTTTAGTGGGACCCAACCATCGTTTTCTTCAAGGGAGGAGCCCACGAAAGACCTCTTTACCCGTCCCCCAACTAGCATGAATAGTTCTTATAATGAGGCGTTTAACTAATGGTATTAGTGAAACCTCTCCAGATAAGGACGAGGTAGTTCTTTATCTCTTTTGTCTTTTCAATGGTCCGAGCATCCTTTTTTCCATTCTTTTGTCATTAGGCTGAGTTGTATTATGGGGCTCAGCTTTTCCTTCTTCTTGGTGTGAGGGGTTGCCTTTTCTTCTTTGATGTGTTTTTCAGCTTCTTCTTGGTGTGAGGGATTGCCTTTTCTTCTTTGATGTGTTTTTCAGCATGGCTAAAAAGCTCATGATAAGTTTTAGGTCCATCTCAATGAACAGACCGCCAGAATTGAGTCTTTGGTCTTAGCACGAATAGAACTATCATGAGGGAATTGTCATTGGAAATTTCCTCTTAACTTATTGAATATACTAAATTAGCTTTTGAAAGTTTCACTTTTTCCTTGCTTGATACTTACATGGCATTTCTTGAGCGTAGTTCTAACTTTAGAGCCCATGAATTGAGTTAGGAATTCAGTAGCTAGGTTAGCCCGACTTTTTATAAACCTTTGGTGTAGTCTCCTGAACCATTTTTTGGGCTTTATCCCCCAATCTTAAAGGAAAAGATCGGCACATGATGGCATCCCTGGCCCCCTATAATTCCATCTAGGACATGTATTAGTCAAAATGATTAAGAAGATCTCCTTCTAATTGGTAAGTTGGGACATCTTCAATTGTTCAAGTAATGGCTTTGCCAATATACCCTATGTGAAAGGGGAATGGTGACTTATGAAGTATTCTTCAACGGAGCCTTTAATAATGAACGTTGTGAACATAATTTGTCAAACACACTTCTAGTCTTCTTGGTAGTTCATACTATTGGAGGAATGAGACCATTTACGTTACCAGTTTTGCTTTAGATGACTCCTGTCCTGAGAAGTGCAAACTTCTTTTGGTGGGAGGCCAATTCTTTCTTTGGCCGGAGATTGCATCTCGATTTGAAACAAAGGAGATGTGGTAGCTTGTTTTATTTCCATCCTTTCAACAGCGTTAGTTAAATGCTCTATAGCTTCTTTCATAGTAGCGAGTTGAGGGGTTGTAACTCCCGGTGGGCTCATTTTTCTTTAGGTAATTCCTTGGAACATTGGTTTCATGAAAGCTAGTAAGGGAATGATTTCTTGATATTGAACTGTTACTCATGGTAATTTCTTAGGTAAAATGTGCAATTAAATAGGGTAAAAAGATTTTGTAGGAGATATAGGTTGTATTTTACAAGGCACTTCCTCTAGTGCTAAACGGTTGATGTTCAAAACCGAATAATCAATTTTTCAACTTCAATGAGTATTAGGACGAGGTGATTAGGTGGAATAGTAAAAATGACGAATTTATTGACTTTTTCACTAACAAGTGTTGTAATACAAATGAGGAAAATAAGTGATCTCTTGGTCCATCAAAGGGACCACTCATTCCCATTTATAGCCGAATTTTGGAAAGTTGGCCGCCATAGTCATGTTGTCTACAATGCAACTTGGCTTCAGCTATAGTGTTTTCTCATAGTCATGTCGTCTACAATACCAACCGACACAATGTTTTCTTCTTACTGAGTGCGCCATTTTGTTTAGCTATAAAGGTTTTTATTGGAAAAACATGTCAGCTCTGGCAACTCATCATGATATTTAGGATGGACATTGATATTCTCATCATTGTTGACCTTTGATTGGTTGGCAACAAGGTGCTTAGGTCAGTTATGCCACATGTCCTTGGGGGATTGGTCGAAGCAAAGGTGATGATGTCATCCTAGTTAAATCAATAATCATGATTTTTTTTCATCACGACATAGCTCATCGAGCTGAATTGGTGGAATCAGGTTGTTTCTGGGAACTGGGTAAAATTGTAATTGCATGTTTCAATTAAGGACCTTCATTAGGAATGTTATTATATAACAGTCCTTAATTAGGGATACAATGTCAACTTGTATTGTTAGGGTTGGACAAAACTCTCAAATCGAACCCAAACCAAGGTATTTTTCATAGGTTAAATACCTGAACGGGTATTTAAATTTAGAATTGATAAGTTTGATTTAGTTCTCGGTTCTAGACCGACAACCGAAAAACTGAATAAGAACCGAACCTAAATAATTTTTTAATATTGAATTAATTACATTTTTTAAATATTTTTGTAAACAAATTAGCAAATTAACTAATTTAGTGATTCATGCTCCAACTCCCAAGCCAAGTCCATGCCTAGCTACTCCAACCCAACCCAATTTCTAAATTGAAGTTTTTGTTTTAATTTTTTGACTCAATTATTAATTTCATTATTAGGCCAAGATCTAGACTTTTTTAAGTTTTTATCATTCCCTTTCCAATTTCATACTTTCATTCGGTAAGCGCATGTTCACTAATGCGGAATCATTTGATAAATTGAAAATCTACATCTACATGCCCAAATCAAAGCCGTCGACTGTCGAGTCCGACTTCCCCTCTCCAACTGCCCATCGAAACTACGAATGAACATATGTCATTAGTTGTATTCATGTAGTATTGCTGTAAATATTAACAAAATTAATTATGGTATAGAATCGAACCGAACCAAATGGAACCAAACCTAAATGTTTCCATAATTATATTTGGACCCGATAGTTCCACTTATTAAATACCCAAAAAAATTGGTTCGATTCGGTTCTCTTCAGAATCGAACCGAATCGGACATGTCCAGCCCTAAGTATTGTTAAGAATTAGATTTTTGGTAGATTTTGATATAATTTAATGAAATGTGTGGGGTGAAAAATTGACTTAAATTTTTATGACCTTTTTTAGCTAAATTAAGGGTCTGTTCGGTACGGTTTAAAAGTCAATTAAAATTGAAAATACAATCGTTATTGAGTTACACTCGTCTAATAAAAATTAACAATAACATGTAGTTTTTCAATTTTAATATCTACCGAACACTCCNCCGATAGTTCCACTTATTAAATACCCAAAAAAATTGGTTCGATTCGGTTCTCTTCAGAATCGAACCGAATCGGACATGTCCAGCCCTAAGTATTGTTAAGAATTAGATTTTTGGTAGATTTTGATATAATTTAATGAAATGTGTGGGGTGAAAAATTGACTTAAATTTTTATGACCTTTTTTAGCTAAATTAAGGGTCTGTTCGGTACGGTTTAAAAGTCAATTAAAATTGAAAATACAATCGTTATTGAGTTACACTCGTCTAATAAAAATTAACAATAACATGTAGTTTTTCAATTTTAATATCTACCGAACACTCCATAAAATGTGTATTAAAGTTACTTGTTGACTTCGACTTAAAATTTTATGACTTTTTTTTAGCTAAATTAAGAGTCTGTTCGGTACGGCTTAAAAGTCAATTAAAATTGAAAATACAATCGTTATTGAGTTACACTCGTCTAATAAAAATTAACAATAACAGGTAGTTTTTCAATTTTAATATCTACCGAACACTCCCTAAACATGAGCTTAATGTAACTATTTCTAATCTTTGTTGACAAAAAGTTTAAATTGTTAATGACATGACAAATTTATTTATTTAGTCCTTGTTTGAATCCCATTTTTTATTTAAAAAAAAATGCATTCTCGAGCCGTGTTTTAATCACATTTCAACTATACATTTTTCAATAAAATAATATTACACGTAATTCAAAATTTTTCCTTATTTTTTAACCACACATTTTCCATCACTACACTATTCAAAAATGCATTTTTTTTTGACAAAAATAGCGCTCAAACATGCCCTCAATTTTTATCCTCTAATAACTATTTTACGTGCAATTCAAACGCAATTCTTATCAAATACTAATCACGTGCACACCTTCCATAAATGGAATGAAGATGAAACTCAAAATTAAAATTTTGCATCGCTTAATTTTAACTAAAATTTTAAATTATAAGTTATCCTATTGCGAGCATTGCTCCATATAGATTCTCATGTCAAATTACATATTTAAGCTAAGATTAACCCTTTTTAAGCAAGGTTTATTTTATCTCCTTTTGTATTTACTAAGTTAAAGATTAAAATTTACATAAATATATATTGTAAATTCATTGATTTTTTCCCTCCAAGAGTTGGGTTTATATTAGGAATGGTAACAAGGTAGGATCAAAGATTTTCGGAAGGACGGAATAATGAAAGTTATAAAATATTCTCATTTACCATCTCATTTACTCACACTTTTAATCCAGTACTTAGGTTTGGTACTTCACCAATCGTAATTAATTTTCCAATTATTCCTCGTCCAAAATCAGATTGCTAAAAGAAAGAGAACGAGTTGAATAACCTAAAACCATAAATAGAAAAATATAAAACCTTAAAAGACACATATGGTAAGTTGAATTGGACCAGACGAACCAAAACACAAAATATACTATAAACCCTATTCAACTCACCTTTTCACCTTGCGTACTGCTGCGATAGCTATTTCAGTCATCCTCTGCATCCCTACGTATTCTCTTCAGAAAATAAACCCAGAAAACCAAAGAAAAACTAACGTTATTAAATAGTATGCTGAAGATCTACTGTTATTTTTGGTGCTGAAATCTTTAAAATAAAACGCATAAATTCAAAAGCGTGCGTGCCGTATAATCTAACGAAAGGAGGGAAAAAAGAAAGAATGGATTTTGTAGGCACCAATGAAAATGAATGATATCATATTAATTTGGTTTTATATTAGGTTGTTGGTTTAGTTGTTTGCATTTATATTATAAATTAATGCTTGATAACTCCAGAATCATTAAACTGATGGGAAAGGTCAAGTAGAGAGGGCGAGGCATTATTTTAGCAGTTGCACCAATTATGAAATTTAATTATTTCAGCAAATATCCATTAATTTTCATATAATTTGTCTGAAAATTACGGTTTTCACGTAAGGTTTAACCCTCGAGCATTATAATAATATTTCAAGTGTCTATATAGAGTTTGTATTACCTTCGTATACAAGGAAAATGTTTTTCATTACTTCTAGAAAAGGAAAAACAAGAGACTTATTGCATTGGGTTGACTCAAAAAATGTGCCAACTGAATCCGGTCACCTCTCCTTCACGTAAATGTCACCTGCACAATGTGCCAATTTGTTAACCTCAAAAAATGCACCATCAGAACTGCCACCTCCCCTTTCACGTAGACGTCACCCGCACATTGCAACACCCCGTTAGAAGTCAAAGACTGTCGGTTGACAAAAAGATCGGGTGAGCATTTGCATTCCGATGGTTAAGTCAACGACAAGGAGAAAGATAATTTGAGTTCGAGAGAGGGAAGTGAGATTTAGCTCGAGTTAGAATGAATATACCATAAGTGTGAAGTTGATCACATATATATTGTGAAATGAAATGGACCAAGTGGGTGCTAATGAAATAGACCCAAATCCGAGTCCAAGATGAAATTGTTTAATATCAATTGAATAGTTGATGTCACATTGACATATATGTGACCCCTCCGTCTGAACATACCACGTAATTTATAGGTGTAACACATTGCATGGATTGAATTTGAATTTTCAATTCATTAAAAATGGTATAACATGTGTTTAATTAATTAATTGATTATTTCTAAATGATAACAGTTTCATATAAAGAGTGATGAACGTCACTAGTAATTGACTAATGAGTAAGGTTGTGGGCGTTGCCACTACACTTATGAGCAAAATATTATCGGTACAATTGTCAATAGCAAATAACTGAGTTTCAAAAGTTCTGTCTGGGTGCACGCCTTTTTGTTTGATAAGTGATTTTTCTAGTATCGAAGTCCAACATTGAAGGTAATATATCTTAAATCGATTAAACTTAAAATAGAAAATAAGTCCAATAAAAAGCAGAGTCCAAACCCAGTCTATGAATATTAATTTCTTTGTCCACGAACAAAACATTATTGATCTTGGTATTTATAATAATTGTAATCATATTTTTGTTGAAAATTTGAAAAATATGAATGAGGTTCCTATCAATTTTCAAGGTATAAGTTATTTTATTTGTTGGTTTAGATAATTAAAATTACATATTTCAATATGTAATTGTTTCAATCGTGCGACATGTACAGCGTTTTAGATATTATTATTTATATTGTGCAACGTGACAACACAACATTCGCTAGTTTTAAAAAAAAAATAAAAGAAAAAAATAAACTATTTTCCGGCCCATTTCTTTTTGAAAACATAAAGCATGTCAAATAAGATGTAATCCATGAAACGTACATTTAGCATTATTCTAATTATTTACTCATACTTCAATGATATTTTCTATATTTCCGACAACCAACAGTTACCAAATTTCTAACAAGTTAATAAAGTTAATGAGTTGCAACAAACAAATATAAGTACTTGTCCATTCCTACACTCAGCCAGGTTTGATTACCAGAACGTGGCTAGTTCAACTACTGAACTATCTACCTGCCCACCTAGGTAGCGGCCATTAACTTTTGAAGAATGTTTATCGATTTCCACTTTTTATTTTTTATTTTTGTTGCAAATGAACTTAAACGAATGTATTTTGAAGCATATGTATTAATTTAGAACAACGTATACTATAATTTTTAGTGTAACAATTTGTACAAATTTTTTATAGTAGTACAAGAATCATAATCGATTTACTCTTAAAAGATTTTTATTAAAGCATGTATTTTAGAAATCTACGTTATAGTATTGTTGCACGATATCTATTTCGTGGAATAGATTAGAGGTGAAAGTTTGTCAATACCTTCTACAAACCCATAATAACCTGCCAGATTCTCCTTGATTATCTACTTTAATTGATTTTCTTTTATGATATTTAGCTATAAATTTGTTATTTTGTTTGTATCTACTTTTGTACACATATTTGTAATTCTTTCATGGTATCAAAACAAGTCTAAAAGCTTAGCTTTCGATATTGTCCTTCCTTTGAATATGTCTTCTTTTGAAAACACTTCCGTTGCTACATTTATTGCTCCAAATATTGAGATGACCAAGTTGGACAGTGATAATTTTCCTCAATGCAGGCTCTGACTGATTTCTCCTATTCTCCACAGTAATGATCTCATGGGATTTTTTAATGGTTCTTATGTGGCTCTATTAGTTATTGGGCTACCTCACTATTTTACTTGGGCCTTTGGAGTTGGGCCTATTTGTGTAATCGGGGTTTGACCTATGATTTGAAAAAACGCATTCTTGGAATCGCGATTTTGGTCTTTTATTGATGATGAGATATGACCTTACACTTGGTGTATTCATAGCCGTTGGATTTGACTTTTGAGGTACCATGTAAAAGGCTCCCTTAGCATCGTTTTCAGATGAATGAATGAGTGTATAGTACTAGGGTTTTCTTGTAAGTGTTATGCCCTAAGTCCAATCAGCTTTAGACATAAACACTTTTAATGTATTTTCAACATTTGTTTCTCAAAAGTGGTCACTCCTTACTCATCTTATAGGAATGACTGCCCTATGAGAGAAGTTCTTTAGGCTGAAACAAGGACTAAGGTGGTGGAATTCACAGGTATTTGGTGATGCACTCCAGAGAGTTAGGGATGCTGAGGAGAGTGTTGACCAATCAGAGATTAATTTTGAGGTTAATCCTACACCGGAGCACCGTGACTCACTTCATCATGCACAAGCTGATTTGAACTAGACCTTAGCTATTAAGGAGGGTTTTTGGAAGCAAAAGGCCAACTCTCGTTGAGTATGTGAAGGAGATTGTAACACCAAATATTTTCATTCACTGGTACAGGGACGACGGATCAAATCTCGTATCAGGACCATCACGATTCAGGCAGGGAAAGTTCTTAACATTTCAGCGGATATTCATAGCTCAGTAATCTATTTTTTCCAAGAATTATTATCAGCTCCTTCACAGCCTCTAGAGTATATTCGTGCTGGTGTTATACCTAGGACACTGACGGAGGCAGACAATATGATGCTGAACCGTCTCCCTTTAATTGATGAGGTGCGGGAGGTTGTTTTCAGTATTGATGCTGATAGTGCTGCGGGCCCTGATGGATTTTCGTCATTGTTCTACCAACACTGTTGGGATATTATACAAGATGATGTATACAATACAATCACTGATTTTTTTAGGGTGGTCATTTGTCGAGAGGATTTGCTGCTACGTCTNCACAGCCTCTAGAGTATATTCGTGCTGGTGTTATACCTAGGACACTGACGGAGGCAGACAATATGATGCTGAACCGTCTCCCTTTAATTGATGAGGTGCGGGAGGTTGTTTTCAGTATTGATGCTGATAGTGCTGCGGGCCCTGATGGATTTTCATCATTGTTCTATCAACACTGTTGAGATATTATACATGATGATGTATACAGTGCAATCATTGATTTCTTTGAGGGTGGTCATTTGCCGAGAGGATTTGCTGCTATGTGTATTATTTTACTTCCGAAGAGGAAGAATGCTTGTAGATAGACGGATTATTGACCTATCAGCCTATGTACGGTATTCAATAAGCTTATCACAAAGTTATTGAACAACAAATTAAGTTCATTTCTGCCTTGTATTATTTTTCCTCAGCAGAGCGGATTTGTCCCCGGTCGACTTATTGGGGACAATGTTTTGTTGACCCAGGAATTTCTACACACGTTGAATAATAGAATGCATGAAGGGAATGTTATGCTAAAACTTGACATGGCTATACCATATGATTGTATGGATTGAGGATTCATTTATTCTATACTGGAGGCATTTGGTTTTGACCAATTGTGGATTGATCGAATCAGACGTTGTATATCGGAGTGTCGATTTTTCAGTACTTCTAAATGGGCGACCATGTGATTTCTTTTTTTCATCACGGGGAATCAGATAAGGAGATCATATCTCTCCATCCTTATTTATTATTGTTGTGGATTACTTTTCTCGATTTCTTACTTAGAGGTTTAAGACATATCCTAGTATGCAGTATCGACAGGGATGTAGTATTCTTGTCTCTCATCTTGCTTTTGCTGATGATATAATTATATTTACCAATGGATAGAAGAAGTATATCAAAAGGGTCATTGGTTGTTTAGAGCACTACGAGAGGGTCTCTGGCCAATTGGTGAATAGAGACAGGAGTAGTCTTCTATTTCCTGGGCAGGCATCTCATATTCAAATACGAAGGTTAGTGAATTTGACTGGATTTTCACATCAGAGACAACTGTTCATATAACTGGGAGTCCCAATGTTTAAAGGGGCTAAGAGGAGCTGTCTATATGATGATCTCATTATGAAGGTCAAGAGTAGGATTTTTGGATGGGCTTCACGCCTTCTCTCTCCTGGTGGTAGGATTACTCTACTGAGGTCTGTTCTTTCCTCTATACCACTAGATCTATTCCAGATTATGCGACCTCCTAAGGTCATTCTGAAAAGGCTAGAGAGTATATTTGCACGATTCTTATGAGATTCTAAGGATGATGCGCATCGTCTACATTGGCGTAGTTGGAAGGCGATTTNTTCTGTATGATGATCTCATTATGAAGGTTAGGAGTATGATTTCTGGATGGGTTTCGCGCCTTCTCTCTCCTGGTGGTAGGATTACTCTACTGAGGTCTGTTCTTTCCTCTATACCACTGTATCTATTCCAGATTATGCGACCTCCTAAGGTCATTCTGAAAAGGCTAGAGAGTATATTTGCACGATTCTTATGAGATTCTAAGGATGATGCGCATCGTCTACATTGGCGTAGTTGGAAGGCGATTTGCCTTTTTGCTAACGAGAGAGGTCTAGGCTTTAGATGATTACATGATACAATGGATACATTTTCATTGAAGTTATGGTGGTTATTCAGGTCTCAGAATTCTCTTTGGGCTCAGGTTCTACTGGGCAAATATTGTAGAAGGACACATCCTTCGCTTGCAACAGTTCCTCACTCAACCTCTCATATTTGAAAGAGATTGAAGAAATTTGGACCATATGTCGAGACACACATTGCGTGGTGCCTTGGGATAGGGCAGATCTTCTTTT
>CAIGRH010045128.1:0-11456 GCA_903798295.1 Fraxinus nigra | reverse complement strand
AAAAAAAAAAAAAAAACGGAAAGAGAGAGAGAGAGAGAAGCGTTTCCAAAACTGCAGACTTTTATATATCGCTCCGCTTCACGGCGTCTTCTTCGATGAACTCCACTCACTCAGTGCGTGAACAAATAAAGGGGTAAATTGTTTAAAATAATTATTAGGTTAGATCCAATTGAAAAAGATGAGTACGAGCAAGGGAAACAGTGGCAATGGACTACAAACAATACCAGCGGGTTCAAGGAAGATTGTCCAGAGCTTAAAGGAGGTAGTTAGCTGTTCCGAGGCTGAGATCTATGCTACCCTTAAGGATTGCAATATGGACCCTAACNAAAGAGAGAGAGAGAGAGAAGCGTTTCCAAAACTGCAGACTTTTATATATCGCTCCGCTTCACGGCGTCTTCTTCGATGAACTCCACTCACTCAGTGCGTGAACAAATAAAGGGGTAAATTGTTTAAAATAATTATTAGGTTAGATCCAATTGAAAAAGATGAGTACGAGCAAGGGAAACAGTGGCAATGGACTACAAACAATACCAGCGGGTTCAAGGAAGATTGTCCAGAGCTTAAAGGAGGTAGTTAGCTGTTCCGAGGCTGAGATCTATGCTACCCTTAAGGATTGCAATATGGACCCTAACGAGGCCGTTAATCGACTCCTCTTTCAAGGTTTTTGTTTAAAACCCTAAAGATTTAATCTTTATTGATTTTGATTTCTGGGTTTTGGTTTCGTTATAGACATGCGCATTAGTGCATACGGTGTAATTTTAAGATTTTTGTTTTCCTTTTTGGACTTTATTCTAGAACTTTCCTATAGCTTTTATTTATTTTACCTTTTTTAATGCTTACCCTCTTCTGATTTATTGTTTTGGAGCCTTATTTGGTATTCTTTCTGATTTTGGTTATATATCGAGAAGTCTACTCAAGACTGCAGAGGGGTTAGATTTTGGTGTTGCTTCCTTGACGTTTGGTTAATGAGAAAACTGAGGAAGGAAAAAGGCTCGATTTTCTCATTCATATTGAGTGAATTTCATGAATGAAGTAAACAGTTAAAGATTTAATTTTTATTTACCTGCAATATTGATAAAATATCTTTATGGCTTCTTTATCTTAATAGTAATTTAATGTATGTCTTTTACAAAGGTTTTTTATGCTTATACTGTCCAATTATTTGACATTCCTCAATGGAGTAAGTAATTAACTTGACAATGTGAATACTGTTAGAAACACAATTATTAGCATATACGGAAATTCTTTCTTTTTTTTGGGAGAGAGATACTTTCAGTTACCAAATGTAAGATAACAAAACAAGTATTTTCAGTACGTCATATTCAGTGCACTGAGTTGAACTGAATTGGATAATAGCTGATTATCCTTGTCAGTTGCACCATTGCTACTTGGGGCAACTTAGTGACATATCAGTTTCTACACTAGCTTTATGTCTATTGAATAGTATAGTAAATGTCTATATAAACAAGAGGAAATTGTACTTGCATACTATTTTTTGATTTAAAGTTCTCTAATATGGACTTTACAATTGTTTAGGTCCATTTCATGAAGTGAAGAGCAAACGAGAAAAGAAAAAAGAGGTGCGTGATTTTCATCGAAGCATAGCGTACAATTCACATCTTTTGGTTGCTGATTCTCTCTTTTCCCTGTCCTCATGTTTGTCTTTCCCATTACTTGAATTATGCTTGAAACCTTGTAAAGACGGGAGAAGCTGTCATTTATTTCTTTGTCCACGTTTTGGATGAAATAACTGTGGTCTTCTACCATGGCGGACCTTTCATACTTCCCCCTTGAAGGAAAGAAAAAAGACACTCTTTATGAGGATAAAAATCAAATTAGTGCACCACACTATTATTTTGTTCGATGGACCAGAATCAGTGGTTGGAAGCATTTTTTGTATTTTATGTTCAAGTTACAGAATTTGTTGTAATTCACTCATTCTTTCAATGCAACTGTCTCAGAATAAAGATACCACTGAATCAAGGTCTCGTGGTGCTATTAAAAATTCAAGTCGAGGCAGCAAGAGTGGTGCAGACCGATCTCTCGGTCCTGCTGGTTCAATGCAATATAATTATTCTGGTATGGAAATTGTTCAACCACAATTTTTGATGTAATTGCTTATTGCTGAATAAAAACAGCTGAATGACATTGCTAAATGTTTAACGCACCAAATATTCTGTATCAGAGTCTGGTCCTTCGCATGGAAAAGGGACGAACAAGAAAGAAAATGGGTTGAGTTCTTATCCAACTACTTCCTCTTCAGTGTCTGTTATGGCAGGAAGTATTACAAACGGACAACCTCCAGCCCTCAGGTCGATCCTATTGGCGTTTTTTGTTGGTTAATAAAGCTTCATTGTTTTCGGGTTGCAACATAGTGAAATATTGTAGGATCTACTTTTTGGAGCTGTATAAACAATTTTATATTGAAAACTTCGTCTTTGTTATCTTACATTGCAGAGGAATTGCTGAAAAACCGATTTAGGTGATTATATTATGATGCCTCATATCATCCTTTTTCAGTTTAATTTTATCATGCAAACATGGATATGCTGATCATCTAGCCATATATCCGTCTTCCAGCTATATTCGTTACGCCCATTTGCATTGTAACTTAATGTCTAAATGTTTCAATCTCATTTCTTCTTTTTCTGCTGCACAATAATATTTTAAGTTTTCTAATTGCTCTACTCTGAACCTAGAAATTTAAGAAGTTTATTTTCGATTGTCGACTTGCTAGATAGAAGAAAGGCTTCATATTTCTATCCATTGTCAACTTGACCAATTAACCTAATCATTTTACCATAATGAGCACTATTGTGAATTCTTTCTGAGAATGCCATGCTCATTTTTTTGCGCGTATATTGTAGAGATGTTGCTACTACTGAATATAAAGCATCGTCAACTGATGCAGCCTATGGCGTTTCATCTGGAATGCAACCTCCTTCTGATTATCAACCTGCTTGGGTGGGTATTCCTGGCCAAGTATCAATGGCGGACATAGTGAAGATGGGCAGACCACAGAACAAGGCATCTAGTGCTTTTAATGTATCTAACGGTGCCAATCATCACCATGTTCAGGGACCTTCTTCCACTGCCTTGCATCATAATTCATCTCAGGATGTTTCTACCATTGATGAATGGCCTTCTATTGAGAAGCCATCTGCAGCTAAAATGCATTCTGTGTCAGAACCTCCTGTAGAGTCCGAGCTGCGTCCAGATGCATTTAACTTACCTTTTGATAGGATTGATCAACATTCACAGACTGAGGAGGTTTGGAAAGCAGAAGATGATAGTATTGAAAATCTTGGCACAAATGACATGGGTTCAACTTCCATTTCCAGTAGGAAGATTCCAGAGGAAAATTCAGGAGGTGCATCTCTATTTGAGGACAACTTATATGAAAACATGGGTTCATGTCAGCCTCATGGTCATTCTTTTGAGAATCAGGAAGGTGACTATGTTTATGTTTTTCACTTTGAAATAAAAGATTCTACTTGTACACATGCAAGTGCATTATATCTCCTCTTTGGAAAACTTGTGCTTTACTTGTAGAAGTGTTAGTTGTCTTGAGGATATTGAATTTCTTGTGATGCTTTACCACACCTAGATCAGTTGAGAATTCAAAAATCTTGATCTTGATGAGGCATTCCCTAAATGGTTCTATAACTACTTGCTAATATCATGATCTGTACTGTGACCTGGAGCGGTTTCTCTTCTAATTTTCGTGTTTACGCAGTACGACTGATTCTAAGAACTCAATATGGATACTTTAAATAAGTGGGGTTTGTGAAAAAGATACTTCAGCATTTACAGACGCGACACTTATTCTATATGCTATTTTTTGGGCATTCTATGCTTAAGTTAATATTAATTTATTCTATATGCTATTTTTTGGTGTTCTATGCTTAATTTAATATTAATTTATTCTATTTATTTGGTGGTACATTGAGCATTTTGCGGTGTTATGATGTTGCAGTTGAAGAAGGCGTTTCAGTCTCCTCAGTCACCGCAAACTTGCAACAACTAAGTATGCAACAGGATGGCCGGGTGTTGCTTGCTGATGGAGAGGGCCCTTCAGTGATAATCCCAGATCATTTACAAGTTCAAGCGGCAGACTGTTCACACTTGAACTTTGGTAGCTTTGGATCTGGAATGAATTCTGTCTTTTCTTCTGGGCCTTCAGCATCCACGCCTGTTAACTCGAACTTTGAAGAAATTCATAGAGATGCAGATGTTTCATTGGTTGAGCATTCAGACACTAGGTATAACACTCAGAATTCTTTCATAATTAAGTAGTGTTTCTTTTCCTTAAAGTTCATAAACATATCTGAATGTGCTCTTTTTGCAGAAATTCTGAGTATTTTGGAGATGATTCTATTAAAAATGCTCCTGATGGTAATTTTTTCCACAGAACTGGTGCAAGTAGTGGGAGTTATGATGCATCACAACCAGAAGAGTTGAAAACGGTGAACATTGAAATGGCTCATGGAAATCAATATGCTTTTCCCACATCTAACCCTGATTATACATTTGATAATGCCCAACACTTGAATGCTTTTGATCAATCTCAAACGACCTCCCAGATGCAAAATCTGTCTTCCTTCTCAAATGTTATGGTAAAAACAGATTTTTTTTCCTTTCTTCAGGTTCTGAGACTGATTGCTTTATATCTGGAGGTCATCTTACCTGAATAGTATGTAGAAATCACATGCAACAAGTAGCCTAAAAAATTGTGACATTTCTGAAGATAAGGGGTTATTATTAACATGTTTGGCCGTGCTTCTTTTACCTTCCGTTTGGCAAAACTTACAAGTCATTTGTAAATGGTCAAACTTCATTTTCAACCACACATCTAATGGACCCACTAGTAATACTGCTTATAAATTAAACCTTTATAAATTCTTCCCAAACTGTCAGTATTGCTCTTCATACTCTCAGAATAAGCCACATTTTGGCTACTTTTGTAGAAGAAGCCACTTGAAAGAAGCAGAGCCAAACATTCTCTACGTGTTACAGGTTTTTAGTTATGAAAATCGCCAAATTGTTATATCATTGATACATACTAAAGGAGAAAAAATTGATGATGCCAGATGTTTGGATATTTATGAAAAAGTGAAATGGGGAAGTCAAGATGTTATTACACATTGAACCGGACTACGCTTTTACAAATCTCCACATGCTTTCCTCCCTCTTCTTTTGGATTCATTCACCACACCAACCCCTGGCTCTCCTTTTGAAAATTGATTTGTGAGAGCACTGCCATATCCAACCGTGTCACTTTTTAGGTTTAGCTTATATAGTTATCTTGCCTTCCTCTCACTATTGTAGTTCTTTATCCCCTGCAATGGAGAGATCCCACCATTATTCTTTGCTAGTGTTGCTGGAAAGGAAATATTGTTTGAACATAATTTTATGCTAGCCTGCACAATGATGGAGTCTTACTGTATTACCATTGGCATTAGTCTTCCCTAGCGTTGATTTTGCTATTATTAGTGTTTCGGGTGGAAGGGCCACTTTTTGGCATGCAAATATAGAAGTTGTGAGATCATTATCCAGTAGAATGGGGCAAGATTGGTGATTATTATATTAGGGACGGCTTGTCGGGACGTTGAGATGATGTTATTCGTATATGACTGCAGCATGTCCAAATCCTGTCCATAGTTTCTAGTGAACTCTGTCTGCAGCACCTTCAGGCCGTGATGCTCTCCTGTCCCAGTTCTCTTTGTATTTCTCATTTTTCATTTATCTTTGGGCTTAATAACCAAATTCTTAAATTCTATGATTCTGTTCTTTTGTTGATTTTTCTCTTGTGATTTTCATTTTTGATCAAGAAAAGAAATGAAATCAATGTTGATTTCTGAGTTCCTGATGTTTGATGAACAGCAGCAGGTACATACAAATTCATTACCAAGCACTTTGTTAGCTGCAAATGTTAATTCTGGTAGAGAGTCTGATCTTCAATACTCATCGTTCCCTGTGACTCAATCATTACCTTCAAATTTTGGCAGTCCTGCGTCCTCCATCGGTGGATCAGCAATTTCCATTCCCGAGGTAAACCATGCGCACTAAGTTGTTGGAAACAAAATTATTCTTTCCATTTATCACTATCCAGCAGGAACATACCACACCTTCAATGAGTCAATTTGAATCTGTATCGGTCAATTTGAGTCTATATCAATTTGATACCTAAAATATTTATCATTTCTTGTATTCAAAACAAAAAAAAATCTGTATTTCTGAATTTAGTTATCTGAACTCAGTAGTGACATCCCCTATCATCTCCCTGCTTTTGGGGGATGGAAAAGGTAAATGGAGATAATGAGTTGGTGTGCATGACAAAGGTGCTATTGAGATGCGGAAAAGGCTAGAGATTATAATGACGATAGATAATGTTTTAATGCACAACCTAATCTCAGACCCGAACTTATGAAGTTATTATATCCCTGCAGGCTTTGAAGACTTCTAGTTTCCCATCCACACAGCCTACACCACAGTCCCTCTCTGGAAACAATGTTGCCACAGGACCTCCTCTGCCTCAACACTTTCCCGTACATCCATATTCTCAGCCTTCTCTCCCTTTAGGTCCATTTGCCAACATGATTGGTTATCCTTTCTTGCCTCAGAGTTATACATACATGCCTTCTGCTTTCCAACAACAATTCACTGGCAACAATACTTACCATCAATCTTTGGCAGCAGTACTTCCTCAGTATAAAAACAGCGTTTCTAGCAGTAGTTTGCCCCAGTCTGCTGCTGTTGCTTCTGGATATGGTGGCTTTGGAAGTACAACCACGATTCCTGGAAACTTCCTTATGAATCCGCCCGCTGCCCCTTCTGGAACGAACTTGAGTTATGATGATATTTTGAGTTCTCAGTACAAGGATAGTAGTCATTTGATCCCTCTTCAGCAGGTATATTTTCTGTTCCTTGGCTGCTACATATGATTCACCATGCACAGTTTTGACATTTTGTTGTGTTCATTCTCTTCCCCAATGAAAAATTAGTTTCTCATTCATGCTGCTCTACTACAACTTAGCATTGTTCACACTAAATTTGGGGTCATGTGCTTGTGTAGACAATTTTAACCTATTAATTGGCTGTAATCAAGTTATGCTGCCATAGAACCTTAATTACACATTCAAGTCTTTTGTAGTCTTCATCTGATCTTGAAGTTATTTTGCAATTGTTTCTTTCATCTCTCTTCATTTATGCATCTTTTTTTCTTTTCTTATTCTCTTAGAACGGGAACTCGGCTATGTGGCTTCAAGGGACAAATTCCAGAACAGTGTCGGCTGTTCCAGCCAGCACGTATTACAATTATCAGGGGCAAAATCAGCAATCTGGTGGATTTAGGCAAGGCCAGCAACCATCACAAAGTTATGGAGATCTTGGTTACCCAAATTTCTACCATTCCCAGACGGGGATCTCGCAGGATCATCAACAACCAAATCCAAGAGATGGTTCGCTTGGGGGCTCTCAAGGACAGCCTAAGCAATCCCAACAGATATGGCAAAACGGCTACTAATCTTACCACCTCACGGGTTTTCAGGGACTTGTAACGATTGTGAAAGTGGCCTTTTCATGCCATACCAGACGATGAATAATTCAACATTTTTGATGTTTAAAGTGGATTTCAGTGGCTGCTGCCCTGTGCCTGGAGGTTGTATTTTATGTATTTACAAACAGTTAATGTAACGTAGGAGCGTGCTTGCTAATTTGGCGCTAGTCGAGATTGGATTTGTCCTTTGGTTCAACTTCTGTTTGCTTGAGAAAAAATGCTCCAGCTAAAGTGAAGCATTTACCTTATTTCAATTTGTCTGAGAATCCTTGCTAGGTCCTTAGGCTTATTTCCTATAGTGATATCTAAATTCTACATGGGAATATTGATCTTAATATAGCATGTGTTTTGGTAAAATCTTTATTACTTTGAGTTCTCTACATTTTGCTCATGGCATTTTATGTATGAAAAATGCCAAGTGTACATAATATATGTACATAAGCGTGAACATACCCCTCACATGGGGTGGGCCCATAAAAATGCTGCCCCGAGCCCATGTGAGTGTTATGTAACACTCTATGTACATATATTATGTACCTCAAATGCTTCTTTGTATGTATTATCCTCCTAATTAGACTTTTAAAATAAAACAAACTCTTAAAAACTTAAATATTTTTAATAGAACTCCTACTACATGTAAAATAACAATAAATAAATAAAATATAAATTTAAATGTTCCTGCATCAATTATTAAATCGGATTCAGAAAAATACGATGATAAATTGATAACTTACATGGCATTTTTGACTTGTCAAGAAACGTATCTTATTTAATTAAGGGAGAAGGCCATGGTCTTATATCCTGCCATTTTTCTTAATAGTTTATCTGACCTAAATATTGAGGTACAGGAGATTGTGTGCTTTGATTACGGATTCAGTGCGCATTTCTTGTTGAACACGGTGAACTAGGTTCTGCATTGTTTTGGATCTTTTTGCATAGAATTTAGTGCCATTACTATTAAAAAGTGGTCTCTCCCACTTGAGTGAAAGAATTAGCTGATTTCTGAGTGTGTTGTGTATGTGAGCATACACCCCTCCTGCTTAATTTCTCGTGTGTCTTATGATGGAAAAGGGTCTGAAGAGCTGGTTTACGATCACAGCAGTTGTCCGAAGAAGTCAAGGATTGTATTGATCAAAGGCATTTGCGGTCTCTTCTTGTACTATGTATGGTCTAATTTATAAATATCATTTCTTACATACCATGCACATTTTGCATGTATTTTATTTGTACAGTTGCACGGATTGCTCTGGTGAAACAGGAAAAGGCCAGAGGAGTTGAGGATGTTATACGGAGGTCTGAGAGCAGCTCAAATGGGTCAGATTGCTGAGAAGGTAGCTCTGTGTCACATGATTTTTCTATTGGTTGACCTTGCTGTTTTATGCACGCGAGTATGATCCCAACCGGCAAAGGCGACGCTACAAACATTATATCTGAGTTTGGGTTGTCAATTGCCAGTCATGTTCTTTTTCTCTGATATGTTTGATGCATAGGTTTCCGAGGAGAGGCTCATTTCATTACAACCCAGACTACTAAAGAAACCAAAGTAACAGTAAGTCACTTCTTGTTCATGCCTTTGTCAGTTTGAATCCAATCAATAGGATGCTATAAATTTTTATTTCTGTCGTTTCTCAGATTAGGAGGCGTCCAAGCGTTCTTGATGATGATTAGTCTATATCAGCTTGCTGCTGCTGCCTCATATTTGAGGGTATGGTACTCTAATTTATGCTAGAGGTGCAATTGCCCTTTGTAATATCATTTTTTTATAACCATGGATGTTCCAGCTAACTTGAGTGCACCTCGACTAATCTCACAAGGCCCTGGAATTTTCGGCCGGGTACTCACATCAGTGGCCCAGAGGGAACTCGAACTGATTACCATTAAGAAGCAAACCCAAGGCTTAAGCAATTGGGCAGCCCTCAGGGTTAGCCAACAATTACATTATTCACGGTACCGCAAACTATCTTGTCTCAAACGAGGCTGTACAAATTTTGTTGTTACAACAATGACAAACATGCAGTTAGAAGCTTCAGTCAGGGGCATTTGTAGGAAAGAAACAATGAATCTTTGACTCAGGTCCCTCCAGAAACTGATAGACAGCCTTGGCAATCTTTCCAGCTCAAAGGTTTAAATCAATTTCTTTAGGGGTCAGTCCCGGTTTTAAACTAGGTAGAAATTTTTCTACCAAAAATTTTGGCGTGATGTTTGTCAAATGGCTAGATTGATTAGGAATTGAACTTATGTCATGTTTACTAGTGAGGAAAGAATAGTGCTAGACAATATTAAAGAACAATAAGATAAAATCTTGTTCATTGTAATATCTTATCGAGGGTCTAGAATTTCATGATAAAGTACTTCATTACATTGAATAGAGGAGACCTATTTCTAAAAATTCATAAAGGTATACCTTGTTCTACGTTATCCATGGCTGAGCTCCAGCCAGCCCAGTTGTTCACGAAATTATACTAGTATGGCTGCTTCGTTAAACAGTGGTGGTCATAGATGTTTCTATATCTGTTCTTTGCCATGTACATCAAGAATTTGTTAACTTTGGGTAGATTTGCCAAAAAGGTCAATGTTTTGGTGGCGTGCACTTGATTTTATTGCAAAAGAGTTGGTATCTGGTCTTTATTACGTGCCACGTGATGAAAGCTTCATGATGCACTGTCTTTCATAAACCAAACAAGTTTCTGGTATGCACAGCTTCTCTCTCATTAAATGCTTTTTTTTTTGTGCATTTTTACTTGGTAAAGGAAAAGATTAGTACGTGGCATGTAACCACCTCACAAAATTTTATAAAAAGACACGTCACACGGTGTGTGATTTGCTTTGTAGACGACACGATGAACGAGAAAGAAGATGACTTGTACTTCTTGATTGTTTCATTGGCACCTTATCTAAGATTGATCTTAAAATTATTCTGAGGGAGAAATATATTTCCAAATTGTCATGATAACTTAGTGGTTCAAATGGGTTGAGCCGGTCTTATGAAACTTTATACAGGACAGGGCCGCTGTGGCCATGGGGACCAGCTCATTTTGACATTCTCGAGTATACTCGGGCAAAATTTCAAGTGATGCTGTGTATTTGTTCTGATCTCACACCGTTCTTTTCAGGTTTTCATATTTGTCTCACTTTTCTTGACTGAACCCATAAATTGCTCTCTCTCTCACACGTACTCACATTATTCTTGTACTTGATTGGGCAAGGAGTCTTTCAATGACCTTGACTGATGAACTAAAACAATTACTTGGAAGATACCAAACAAAATGAAAGAAAAGAGAACATTAATCCATATGACAACGTCAACGCCCCTACTTTTATGGGTTCTTCAATGAATGATTGCCCATTACTTTTCTTAGCTTGTGCTAAATGACGATCCACGAACGTAATTATCTAATAATAATCAAGTAAAGAAAGGTCTTTCATTCTGTACTACAGTGGCCATCTTAGTTATTCACCTCGAAAAATGGTTTAGACATGTGGCCAACAAAACAAGTTTTCACGTGTACTCCTCCCTGTGCACAGTAGCACACCATTAGTTATTGGTGGCCTTTTCCGGTGGGGTGAAAGCGGCCGCGAGCACTTTGATGATCAAGTCAGTATTTCTGTCGATCGGAAAGTGATTCCCAACGATGAAGTGGTCATTGGGTCGTGGTAGAAAATGTGTTAAGTATAGGGAAGTTTTTTAGTCAAAAAGAATAGAATGTTAGGATTAAAGAAAATTGGAACCCCCACTCCATTACAGTGACAGGATATTTATACTAGCGAACAGGGGCGGAGCTAGGAATTCATCATACGGTGGGCTAAAATTTTTAAAATATAATGTACAAATAAAATTTATATATAACTAAAAAAACTCTCAAACTAACATTTTCTAAATAAATTCAAATTATTCAAT
>CAIGRH010045096.1:0-18219 GCA_903798295.1 Fraxinus nigra | reverse complement strand
CACCAAACTTTATATTTAGTGTTATTATGATTTGAATTTGTGTCACCATCGCTATCAAACTTTATACTTAGTGTCGCCATGACTATCCAATTTGATTTTATTTCATCGAAGTCATCTAATTTCATATAACATTTCACTATGACCACCCAGTTTTTGATAACATTTACCACGGCCACTCAACTTCTTTTTATCATTTTCATTAATTTTAAAAGGGGTAAAACGGTAATTTTACATTATATATAAAAATAAATTAAAATAAAACTTATTTTAAAATAAAGTTTAAATAATTAAAAAAAAACTTTTATTTTATATATATAAAGTTGGGTGGCCACGGTGAAACAAAATCAATTTGTGTGACTATGGCAACACTAAATATAAAGTTGGATGATCATTGGTGGATTTAACCCATTGTATATAATAATATATTTTAACATTAATAATAGTTACTTTCAAGAAAAATGACTTCATTTTGAGTTAACCAAACATAAGGTCGTAACAAAATTCTAACATTGTCTCTTCTTGGTGGATCACGATTAGTATGATGTCTATGGGAACCTATTTGGGCTCTTAGCTTCGCATCCCGTCACCCCATTGGTGTCGTTGCACCACCTCTTTAGTGTTATTATGATTTGAATTTGTGTCACCATCGCTATCAAACTTTATACTTAGTGTTACCATGACTATCCAATTTGATTTTATTTCATCGAAGTCATCTAATTTCATATAACATTTCACTATGACCACCCAATTTTTGATAACATTTACCACGGCCACTCAACTTCTTTTTATCATTTTCATTAATTTTAAAATTCATTAATTTTAAAAGGGGTAAAACGGTAATTTTACATTATATATAAAAATAAATTAAAATAAAACTTATTTTAAAATAAAGTTTAAATAATTTAAAAAAACTTTTATTTTATATATATAAAAAGTTGGGTGGCCACGGTGAAATAAAATCAATTTGGATGACTATGGCAACACTAAATATAAAGTTGGATCATCATTGGTGGATTTAACCCATTGTAGATAATAATATATTTTGACATTAATAATAGTTACTTTCAAGAAAAATGACTTCATTTTGAGTTAACCAAACATAAGGTCGTAACAAAATTCTAACGCTGTCTCTTCTTGGTGGATCACGATTAGTATGATGTCTATGGGAACCTATTTGGGCTCTTAGCTTCGCATCCCGTCACACCATTGGTGTCGTTGCACCACCTCGACGTGGTGGAGCCAATCTTTCCCAATGTTACTCGAGTCCAAGCTCTCCAGCGGTTGGCAATTCCATTAAAACTCGATTCAGCTGGTCTAATGCAACAATCTATTTGCTATGATAAGGTGAATAGTTGGACCGTTTCGGTTTCTTGGGGCTTTGCCATTCAAATATTTCGTGGGGTGTTGTCACCCCGGGAGATAGAGATGCCATCGAGGACCTTCTTGAACTGGTATAAAAGAGCAGATTACACAGCTTATGCATTCAACACGAGGCCTGTTATGAGAAACCCCTGCCAGAAACCCTTTGTGTTTTATTTCTTGAACGCGAGAATGGATTCTCGGACGAATCAAACGGTGAGCGAGTACCATCGGCATAATGTCCCTCAACCCGTCTGCAAATGGAAGATGGCCAATCCTCGTAAAGTTGATCGAGTCGAGGTTTACAAGAAGCCTGACCCACATCTCTGGGATAGGGTAAGTCCATTTCCCTCCCTAACTTGTTCATTCTACACCATTATCATTCTGCATTGCAGTTTCAGTTTTGCTTCATGACTGTATTTCCTCTTTGCATATATTGATCATTTTTTATGATTCTAAATCTAAAATAAAATGCATGCTAGTAATGCTCCTAATGTACCAGTTAGAAAATTAACCCCAAAACTCTAGAGAGGATAAATCTAGCTGACGCCCATTTATAGAAACTACGAACGCGAAAGGATTTTTGATGGGAAAAAAAATAGACATGGAATGTGAGGGAGTGTTGGAGATTTAGTTTAAGAAATGTGTCCTTTCTGATATATTTTAAAATTTGATATTCGGTGGTTCGATATAAAAAACCTTATAACTACAAAATTAGGCCTTGGTTGATGGCTAAGTATATTTACCTTGGTTAATAGACATTCATTTTGTATTTTTCTGTGGCAGTCTCCAAGAAGGAACTGTTGCCGAGTCATGGATTTGAAGAACAAAAGAATGGCGATCGATGTGGGTGTATGCAGGGAAGGTGAGATCAGTGAAGTAGTATAATCTTCTTGTACTGCCGCCCTTCTTCCATTTAGTTATTAACTGTATTCCTTCAATTTGTTCGATTCAAGTCTCCAAATTTCTTGTCTTAGTGAACGAAGAATTGCCGAGGAAGAAGGCGAATCAATGTAAAAAAACTTGTATATGATTATTGAATCTGCATTTTCAAGAATTTGGTAGTATTAGTTCCATTTTTTCTAAATTTGTTTCTTTATATATTTTTCTAAATATGGAGTCAAAGATTCTTAGTGTTTGTTAGTTGTATCAACGTAATTAACAGAATGATTTAATAATCTGTTTGGTTAGTCACAGTCTTGATGGATTATTTTTGTAAATGTTTTATGTAACTTGCAATTATCTCCTTAGTTCGAGTACCAAAATTTACAATTTTTCTAAATTGTTTTTTGAATGAACACGCTTTTATATGTACAAAATTAATTTATTTTTTGAACTAAGTTGTTTTTGAATCTGTTTGAATAATTTTTTAAAAATATTTTGATCCGTGATAAAAACTTTTAAATAAAATTGATCTAATACGACTTCTTTAAAAAGCTTTTATATAAAAATATAAAATTGATCTAATATGACTTCTAGGTCCAAACTTAATTGATATTTACAAATAATAAATGAGCATAAAACGAATATGAAAAATTATCATTACTGAATTGGAGTTTCAAATATGACAGTCACATACAATGAAATCCAACTAACAAACCAAGTCTCATACGATCTACAAGATCCTTGAACTTGAACAGTGGCATTCCTTTTGTCAAAGGATCAGCAATCATCAATTCGGTATTTATGCGCTCAATGACTACTGTTTTGTCTTTAACACATTCTCTTTTGGCTAAATACTTAATGTCGATATGCTTGCTTCGACCACCACTTTTATTGTTGTTAACCATAAAAACTGCAACTGAATTGTCACAATATAATCTCAATGTCCTAGAAATGGAATCTACAATTCTAAGCCTAGAAATGAAACTCTTCATCGATACAACTTGCGATATATCCTCAAAACATGAAACCAACGCAGCCTCTGTAGTGGAAATAGCAGTTAAAGTTTGATTTGCACTCCTCCATGACATAGCTCCACCAGCAAACATGAAAATTTATCTAAATGTTGATTTTCTTGAATCAACACAGCCAGAAAAGTCTAAATCAGAGTAGTCAATTACCTCTAAATTATCAATTCGTCTGTACATAAGTATAAAATCCTTCGTCCCTTGAAGGTACCTCAAAATTTTCTTTGTAGCTCTCTAGTGGTCCATACCTAGATTACTTTAATATCTTCCTAACATTTCAATAGCAAATGCTATGTCAAGCCTTGTGCAGACTTGAACATACATTAGGCTTCCAACAACTGAAACATATGTGACGTTGCTCATTTGTTCCCTTTCCAAGTCATTCTTTGGGCATTGATTCAAATGAAACTTATCACCCTTCACTATAGGAGCTATACTTGGTGAACAATATTTCATCTGAAATCTCTCTAAAACATTATTGATATAAGTATTCTGTGACATCCAAAATACCCCTATATCTATCTCTATAGATCTTTATGTCAATGACATAAGATGCATCACTCATATCCTTAAACGTCATGAATTTTAAATACAATTGACGGGAGGTTTGTTTTAGTCCATATATGGATCTCTTAAACTTGTATACTAAATGCTCACCATTACTAGAGAATAGTCCTTCCGGTCATTTCATATACACCTCTTCCTAATTTTCCATTGAAGAAAGCCGTTTTCACATTTATCTATTGCAGGTCAAAGTCAAAATGTGCAACTAATGCCAAAATAATATGAAGATAATCTTTCTTGGACATGGGAGAAAAAGTCTCCTTGTAGTCAATTCTTTTATTTTGAGTAAATCATTTAGCTATAAGTCTTGCTTTATTTCTTTCATTATTGCCTGATGAGTTCTTCGTTGTTTTAAAGACCCATTACACCCTATGGCCTTTTCACATTAGGCAACTTGACATGATCCTAGACTCCGTTGGATGCCATAGAATTCATTTCATTTTTCATGGCATTATACCATAAATTGGATTCTTTGCAATCCATGACCTATGAAAACGTTTCAGGATCATCATTTTCGACTCCAAAACTGTTGTCCAATTCTTCTCGATACACGACATAGTCATTTGAAATTGCTGATTTTCTTTCTCTTGTAGATCTTCTTAATGTTGGTTCAACATTTTTCTAAAGGCCATGGTGTCCAACTGGTTGTTCAACTATTTCTGGCATTTCTTGAATAACTTGATCTACAGAATTAGCCCATGTTTGACACCCTTTCTATTTCTCATTTTTCCTCTCTTTTCTCATTTTAACCACAAATTCTATCAATAAAATAATATTACACATAAACCCAAAAATTCTCCTTATTTTTTAACCACACATTCTTCCATCAATCACTATTCCAAAATTTACTCTTTCCCCCTAAATGGGTGTCAAACACAAGCTTATTATCAATAGGTTCTGAAACTTCATCGATTGGTTGTACGACACCTGTTTGAACTTGAGGAGTGTTGTGGATAATAACCATTCTTTCACATGATGTGGTAGATTAATATTATACAAAGACTATATTCTGAAATTGATCACTCCTACTGATTAAGTCATTTTCAAAAAACTTTGCATTTCTTGATTCCACAATCATAGTGCTGTGAGATGGACAGTAAAATTTGTAACCCTTAGACTTTTGGTATATCCAATGAAATACCCATTAATAGTTATTGGGTCTAGTTTCTTTTCTTGTGGATTATAAGCTCTTACTTCAAAGGGGCACCCCCAAATGCACATATCACAAACTTGGTTTCCAACCTTTTCAAAGTTCGAAAGGCGTCTTTGGAACAGCCTTGGTTGGAACTTAGTTCAATATATACAATGATTTTAAGAGCTTCAGTCCATAAGGATTTAGGAAGCTTGGAGCTGCTAAGCATACTCCGCACCAAGTCCAATAATGTTGGACTTCTTCTTTCTGACACACCTTTTGGTCCGAAGAACCAGGCATAGTGTATTGGGTAACTATCCCATTCTCTTCAAGAAACTTCGCAAACGGACTAGGTACTTGTCCATCATCAGTGTATGTACCATAATATTCTACACCTCTATTTGTTCTCACGATCTTTATTTGCATATCACATTGTTTATCTACTTCTGCCATAAAAACCTTAAAGGCATCCAAGGCTTCTTATGAGGCAAGTTAAGATACATGTATCGTGAATAGTCATCTATAGAGGAGATGAAGTATTTTGGACCATGAGCGTCCATGTCTAGGCAACAAATATTTGAATGTATGATCTCCATGATGCATGTAACTTGTTGGTCTGCTTTTCCTTAATACAGTCCACACAAGCTTCAAATCAGCAAAATTCAAAGTACTAAGTACTGTGTTATTCACTAATCTTTTAATTCTATGTATGGAGATATATCTCAATCTCTAATGCCACAATGGAGAGGAGTTTTCATTCATAATACAACATTTATTACCAGTGTAAACATGCATAACATTATTAGCAATACTATGTTGTAAATTAATGGAGAAGAAAATCATCAGACAAAATACCATTCCCAACGAGATTGGATTTATAAAACAAACTGAAAGATGTATCTAAAAAAGTAAAGGAGTATCCCCAAAGTATAAGTGTTGAAACTAAAATAAAATATCTAGAAAAACTTCGAACATAAAAGGTCTTTCCAATTCTAAAACATAGGCATTATTTAAAACTAAATTGCATGTTCCAATAACCTCCACATGTGAACTCACCTTGTTTTCTAATAAGATACTGTACTCACTTCCTAGCTTCCTTAGGTTTCGCATACCTAGCAAAGTATGTGAGATATGGATTGTAATACCAGAATATTAATCCATCATGTATCATGATTAACATCAACCATATTAGATTCATAACAAACAAAATATATTGATTTACCTTTATTTTCAAGTCATTTCTGAAATTTGGTGCAATCTTTCTTTATGTATCCCTTCCTTTTACAAAAGAAGCACTTATTTTCATTTTTTTTATTTCACCTCGAGGTGGTATTTTACATTTCTCCTTTTGTTTGGCTTGGATCTGATTCTTGCCTTGGTTCTGGTCCTTTTCACGTATTACTAATAATGCACTCTCACCCATTTCCATAGTTAGTCTTCCTTCCTCTTGAACACACATGGTCAAAAGTTCATTGATTGACCATTTGTCATTATGCGTGTCATAAGAGATTTTGAAAGATCAAAATTGCCGTGGAAGAGTGTTTAGTATGTATTACACAAGGAAAGAATCAGACACTTCGAGCTCTAGAGTTTTCAACTGAGTCGTAATGTCCTCATGTGCATGATGTGCTCGCGCACACTTCTCACACTGGTAAGCCTTAGGGATGAAAATTTCATTATCAAGGTGCTAGCAAGTGCTTTATCTGAAGTCAAATTGTTCAAGAAACTATCAAACTTTTAGTAAATTTTGATAAAAATTATAAATCTCATAAAATATGTGATTGAAAACAAATTTAAGCAAGTATGAATTTAAAAAACGGAAGGCCAAACAAGGGCTAAATTTGAGATGTTAATAGCCAAGAAAGAAAAATAAATAAATAAAACAATGTAAAATTGACCAAAAACCAAGCTGTAGGCTCAATAAAACTTTGATTTCAATTAATATGAGGCCAAATCCTCTTGCACAACTCTCTTTTATATATCCTTGTGCATATTCAGGTCCCTTCTAAGGATGTACTACATTCAATAAACCAATTAGGACCATGCCAAATTCCTCAAGATCTCTAGTTCATTTACCACGCGCCTGAATTATATTACCACTGGACTAGTAAGTTATATAATTAATTTCTTGCCACAACACCATTTTGATAATTTATCTACAATTTCAAACGTTGTTTGCACCAGACAGACTACAACAGTTCGAAAATCATGTACCGACACGTCTTTTTCGAAAAATCCACAGGCCATTTAAGCAGTAATTCCTTCAAGCTTTTGGGATGTCACATTCAACTTGAATTTCACCACCTGCATAATGATGACGTTCTGTAAGATTCTCAAACAAATTTAACAAAGAGAGAGAGAATCACAGAAAATCGAAGAGGGCAGCAGGTATTACTCTTTAAGTGTATCCCTAGATTTGCTTGCGCATCGGCCTCAGTATTTAAGTCCTGATAAAAAGATAGGAATAGCTTTTTGGATGAGAAAGAAGTTGACGACTTTCAAGGAAACCGGAATAGAAAAGAAAATTACACGACTAAAGACAGACAAGTATAAACATTTCTTTGTATATAACAAGGACACAAACGAGAGTGCAAAATTCAGAGGATTTTATTTTGCTAAACAAGCGAAGAAAAGCCAGCTTGCAGTGTTAATAAATGCATATCAAGCAAGAACATGTTAAATACACGTACACATATCCAAAATTATTCTAACCACCAAAAATATAAGAATCCTAACCTCATGCAATCTCTTCATATAAGAAAGAAGTTCAAGAATTAAGTGAAAAGGAACATTTAACATACTCTTTCAACGTGACAGATCTGAAAAGTTACAAACTGATCCTTGAGCTCTTTAGCCACCTTGCATAACTCGGCCATATTTTGAACTTTTGTTCTCCATAGTCCTTGAACCTGTCCAATAAATATAGTTTCGATAATAAGTACAATAAAGAGATCATACCAGGGAAGGCACAGTAAATTTAAAACCACCACCATTGCACCAGTGAAGAAACCCTCAAAGGGAGAGAACCAGATAATGGGCAAACATTGCCTATATATTCGCATAATTTTCAGAGTATGACCCCATAAATGATGTATTATTACTCGTGCAAGCTTCTAGAGCCTAAAACTCTTTATATAGTTAGCCTCTATTCAGGGAAGATTATTGGTAACATTTTAGGAGAAATATTGGTGAGGACCACGAAATATGTGAATAATAATTAGTCGTCTTGAATGTGTGGATGAAATTAAGACTTAGACTCGATAGTAGAAGTAACTTTTAATTTCCTAAAAATGTTTACCAAATAGAGGCTAAATCTACCGATTTTTTCCATTTCTTTTTCTTCCTTTTGTTTATGGAAATCTGCACCCACGGTCCCCTAACTTTGTAGCAATTGGGTCCACATTCAATTTATTTTGGCATGGATCCACTATCTTTTCATTTTTTGGTGCAAGTAGGTCCTAATGAATGGAAAACTTTTGTGTATTTCTTTAAGGGGGCGTTTGATTGACTTTATTTTTCATGGAAAATATTCTTTTTTCCACCCAAGTTCCTACTTTTGAGGTGTTTGATTTACATTTTTTCTCTAGAAAATATTTTCTAAATGTTGGTCAAGTGACCTTATATTCCCCAGAAATAAGGAAAATATTTTCTTTAAAGAATAAGTTTTTATTTTTCAGGCAATTCCATTGTCTAAAACTTATTTTCTTTCCATGCAAGTTTCATACTTGCAATCAAACCTACACTAAATGCCCCATGACTTGCATGTGGTCTCCTATTTTTAAGGGTATTGTGGTTTGCTCAATCCTTTTTTACAAAAATAGCCCATGTTTGGTAGAGATTTAATAAGATTTTTATCATATGTTGATAAAAGTTGATGAAATGTGTAATTAAAAAGTTGTGAATCATATAAGATGTGTGAATAAATTTTAATTGTTCACTTTAGCGCTTAGATTTAATCGGATTTTTTAGGGGTACCAAACAGGGGAATAATTAAAAAAAAGGAAAAAGATAAAATAAGAAAGTGTTGAAGATAATATTTAAATAATATACATTTGGCCTTATCTAAAATCTTAACATTTTAGATTAAGTAGTTCAACGAGATAAAAAAGGAAAATAACCCCACAAAAAAAAAAAAAAAAGGTAGAAATAAAACAACAAAATCTACCTCCAACTTCTACCACCACACCACTGCCAACATTACCGCTGCCACTACCACCCCTAAACTCCCATCACCACCACTCCTCTGTACCATCACCGCCAACAATTGACTTATCATAACTCTTCCTTGTCGTCTCTGCATGCCAAACCCCTCTAAAATGCCAGCCAAAATCAATTTATGATCTTTTTTCTTTAAGTTTCAATCTTGATTATACATGTTTATGATTTATGTATAGATGTGCAAATATTTGTGAAGCAAAATCAGGTATAGCAAGTGGCCACTGACAATAGGTGCACGTCTTTTTCTTTCTCAATCTTTGAAGTGATTAGATCTGGAAATAGATTGTAGAATTCTGGATCTGATTCCAAATATACTATATATAGCTGGGTTTTTGCTAAAGCTTCAAGTTTGGATTTCTTGGGGTTATGTTCCAATTCAAATCTGGGAAATTGACCGGCCCTTGTTTGAAACTGAAGCAAATTATTAAGTTCCACAACTATAAAGATGACCAAATCTCAAAATCGTTAGTATTCTAGCTTTTGAACAATCTCTCTGTGTCATAATGTGATAATCTTGATTCCTGTTTTTGGTGCATATGGGGTTTTGCTCTATCCATATTTTAAGCTATTAGTGCATAACTCTGTTGAAATTGGCAGAGGCTGGTAATGGAGGTGATGCAGTAAAGACCAATGGTGGAGGCGGTTGAGGTGGCATCCGACAGTGGAGGCACAGGGGGTGGTGCAGGTGGCGGCTGAGGCGACACTGCACAGTGGACAAAGCAAGACACATGTTTTCCTTCTCCTTTTATTTTATTTATTCTGGTTGAATTTATAGGATTGCCCCTACTTAAATTGATCATGTGCAAGGCACATGATTCTTTAACAGAATTTTTTAGGATGGATTCTATTCATTCCGACTGTCTTGCACCAAAAATGAAAGATTGGAGATCTCAATGCCAAAAATAAATAAAAATCAATGGGGACATAAGTGCGGGAAAGGTATAGTTTGGAGACCATGGGGCAAATTTCACTTTTATTTATCAATGTTATTAGGGGAATATAGTGTTTATCACCAAAAAAAAGGGAGAGAATAAAAGTAGTGCGAAGACGAAAATAAACCTGCATGCAGACAAGTTTAGAGTCTCCTTGAACCCGTATATGTTTGAACCCCTTTTGCAGAGCATATTTCAACCCCAAAATGGCACCGCGATATTCGGCAACATTATTAGTGGCAGTACCCACACCTTCACGCAAACGAAACACCTACAAAATGAAGCTCAAGGTCATATATATGAGCATTTCACAAATATCAGAGTTGACCAGGCAAGAACTGGCATACCATGCTTCCATCTGCCGTTCGCAGCACAGCCCCTGCACCAGCTGGTCCAGGATTTCCCTTTGAAGCGCCATCAAATTCAATAATACAGGAACTCTGTACATGTAAGGGAACTGAAGTTATAAAGTATGCTTTGCACTATCATTAATTAAAAACCAAGGAAACATATTTATTAAAAAAATAAATAAATAAAGATATATAAGGTAGAAAGTATATACAAACTTATGCCCAATGGAAAGAAATCCCAAAATGGGATATTGTATTCAATGTTAAACATGTTAGGCATCTAAGAAAGAGAACTATATTAAGGGCATTTTTGAGATATCTTTTGCTTCTACTTTTTATAGAAGAGTTTCCTAATGAAGCCGCAGGTCAGCTTCCTCTAAAAGCACTTTAATCAGACGAAACATCTTCAAAAAATTATCCAAAACCTAAAAGCAGCTTTTGGCTTTCAAAAGCCATGTCAAACAGGTCCTAAGATAAAAATGTTTTTCTATAGTTGGCAGCCCACAAAACCTTTTTTCACTAGATTACCAAAGGATTACAAATTTGACATGAAGACTCAGACTAACTATATTCCTCCACTTAGAATGATAATTCAGCACCACCAAAGATTGAAGCACGCAGTATGATTCATAATTATCCTAGCACTGAAGCAACAAGAAAGGTAGGAGACGGGGAATGAACCAATAGAAGCCTAGGAAAGACACTTCCAAGTTGGAACTCAATTAACACGATAGATGAATTTAAGGCATACAAGTTCAAGGTATGAATCAGGAAAAAAACTTCATAACGAAATTATCACGTGACAGATTCTTACACAATAAGAAGAAACTGGTGGAACTTGGAGGAAATCCAATTTGGCATGCTTCTGCTGAGGATTTATGGGAAATGAAGCTGATCCAACAACATCCTGCTGAATAAGAGAGATATTTAAGAAAAAGGAAGACAAATCAATTATTGGAAGATAAGCACAAATATAGCAAAATTTGAATCCCAGTATCCAATACATTCCCAATAGCAAAAAATGACAAAATTGCCTTAATTTTGGATAAATATCCACAATGCTTGCAAAATATTGACTAATTACAAGCTTCATATTATAGCAAATCAAAAACAAAAACTTAGATATCATAGAACATATATTACTTCAATATAGGAAGACAAGGAGTGGGCAGCGCTTTAAGTTTAAATAACAACTATTCTAGACCAAAACACTGTTAACTTGAAATATTCAATTAGAAACACAAAATCAAATAAGTTCATTCTAGCCAAAAAAATTTATCCAAGATCTTCCCTCACAACTAGACATGCTAAGAAAAATTTGAAAAAGAAAAGGTTAGGGTAAATTAATTCAGCCTTTAAAATATACACAAGACTTCGGGCTGCATATAACATTTTATTTCACAAATTCTAACTAAAACATTTCCATTCAGCAATTACCTGTGGCCTCTTCTCTAAATGATTTTTGCCAACGGCTCTGTCTTTAGAAGAATTTGGATGCTGTAAAAGAAAATTTTCTTCAATCTTAAATTTCACAACAATATCTTGTGTTACACTACTACAATGTTATGTGGGTACACACAGTAAGCTAAAATTTTGACAACATAACCCCAAATTATGTGTATATGTACATATTAAGATATTTAGTTCTGATCACGTTACAAACCAATATGAAATAGTGTATGTAATCAAAAACTGCAGGAAAGCAGCTGAAAAGACGAAGTATATTATTAAAGAACCATCATCATATCTAGAAGAAGCAGTCAAAAGGCCACCCTTGTGAAACAAAGCCTGCAAGCCAGTACAAGTGTTCAGCTTCAACACAAATACTTTGAAAGTGGAAATTATAATAAATATTAAAAGCAAAATTGCAACATCAAAAAGCTTTACACAAGGAAGAGTGATGAAATATCTAAACTAAATTATCTTCCAGAAAAGTGCTTGTTGGGTTTTATGATTGTTGCTGAAACTATCACGTGATAGAAATGGGTGCTGAGTAAATTAGTAATAGTTGGGTCCTAGGAAATGTGGAGTTAAAATTAGAGTTTGAATTTGACTTTTAAGTTGAAAGAAGATTATGATGAAAGGCAAACAAAGCCCAAAGTCAAGAATCTAACCCGAAAAGGACAAGCGACAACTTTGCCAAAAAGATCATCTTGAACATTACTGGCATCAATAGAATAAATTGCATTCTTGAGTCCGTGAGAGGAAAGGTATTGCTCAGCTTCTCTAGACAAACCATACCCCTTAAACACGCTCACAGAAGGGTCATTCACCTGAAGGAGGAAAAGCCATATAACAATTGTGTAACCATTTTTTATGTACACACTCTTAAAACTTTTGAACAGACTACTTCAATATAAATGCAAAAATCAACTAACATTTCAGTTTTCAGTGTATGTACAGTTGAAAAGAAACCCAGATGATTCCAAATAAACCAACCCAAGATTTTCCGTTCTATGCTACCTAAAAGGACTGTCACCAGAATGATAAAGACAAAATGTTGAACAAATAGGTGAAAAGCATAACCTACACACAAGTGCATGATATGCACAAAGATAACCATAGAGATGGATATATAACCAAGATATGCACACTTTAAGGCATATTGGAAATTAGAATATCATGAAAGGATGAAGTCAGAGATAGAATAGCATAGAGAAGGACCCCATTGATCTTTGTAACTTCAACCTAAAAGCACTGAACAAAGAAAACTTAGGAGCGACAAGGGATGACTTATTAAATTTGTACATCTTCTGTTTAAAGAGTTTATGGAAGAATGATTTTCTCACAATATTATTCACAGAATAGGGAGTATATATATACAAAGTTGATGCTAAACATATTCCTAAGAATAAAGAAACAGAATAATTCAAATAGCCAATTATCCTAATTTAGAAGATTACAAGAATAATCTAGAAAGCAAAGAATGAATAAAATCAAATCTGGAGATATCCTATTAGGCCCCCTCAAGATGGTGATCCAGAGGAGACACCAATCTTGAAGACTAAGTCGCGCAACCGAGTCTGAGAAAGAGCCTTTGTAAGAGCGTGGGCAAGCTGATCGGTGGAAGAGACATGGCACACACAAAGCATAGAGCATTGAACAAGATCCCGGACGAAATGATAATCAATGGAGATGTGTTTCATGCGAGAGTGAAAAATTGGATTGGCACAAAGATATGTGGCGCCAATGTTGTCACTGTAAATAACCGGTGACGAGGGGAGTGAGACCCTGAGTTCAGCAAGTAGAGACCGAACCCACTAGACTTCCGATGCAGCAGAGGCAATTGCTCTATATTCGGCTTTAGTAGAGGAATGGGCCACAAAGCGTTGCTTCTTCGAGCTCCAGGAGATGGGATTAGGACCAAGAAAGAGAACATAGGCCCCTGTAGACGTGCGATCATTAGAGCCAGACCAATCAACGTCGGTGAAGCAGTGTAAGGATAGAGAAGAGCTTGTGCGAAGGCAAAGTCCAAGATCACGAGTACCGTTTAGATAGCGGAGTAGACACTTGGCAGCACCCCAATGATGTTCAGACGGAGCATGCATAAATTGCAAGAGTTTATTAACCGCGAAAGCAATGTCTGAGCGTGTGACGAGGAGATACTGAAGGCTCCCAACAACCTATCGATACAAAGTGGCGTCCGTGGGGAGAGCCATCATAGAGTGAAAGTGTAGTACCAACTGCAAGAGGTGTTTGAACCGGTTTAGATGAAAGCATGTTGTACCGAGCAAGTAAATCCACAATGTACTTCCGCTAGGAGAGGAAGCATGAGTGTTGGCGTGAGAGAACTTCGAGTAGGATAGGGACCCCAAGTCTTTGATGGAGAACCTGGCAGCCAACTGATGAATGATGTGAGAAACAAAGGCAGTATCAGTAAGATACTACCCGTAAGAATCAAGTCATCAACATACACTAAGAAGTAGGCAATAACACCATCGCAGTTGAACACAAAGAGGGAAGTGTCCGACTAGGCATGAACAAATCCCAACTCAAGCAAAAAGTGACGAAGTTCTTGGTAAAATGCCCAAGGCGCTTGTTCAAGACCGTAGATGGCTTTCTTGAGTTTGCAGATATAAAAGGGAAAATTGGCATCAATAAAGCCAGGGGCTATGCCATATAGACCTCTTCATCAAGATGAACATGAAAAAAAACATTATTAATGTCAAGTTGCCGAAGAGCCCAACCACGTGACAGTGACAGTGCCAAACTTAGAACAAGACGAACAGTAGTGAGCTTTACGACTGGGCTGAAAGTATCATAGTAATCAATGCCAGGTCGTCGGTGAAAACCCTTGGCGACGAGGCGAGCTTTGTATTTGTCAATAGACCCATTGGAATTGCAATTGATTCGAGACACCCATTTCCAACCAACTATATTCTGCTAGCCACTAGAAGAAACAAGATCTCATGTACCATTCCGAAGAAGAGCATCAAACTCAACGGACATAGCAGAGCGCCATTGTGGATCAGTAAGAGCTTGGGTTACACTGGTGGGCTCAATGTCAATAGGTGGATGGGAAGAGACAAAGCAATACTTGGGGCTCGGTTTGTGAATGTGATTTTTTTAGCTTGTGAGCATGGGGTGGCCGTTGGTGACGGTGATGGGTAAGATGGAAGTAACCTGGGGAATGGGAGAGACAAAAGAAGAATTCAGCAGTGATGGATCATCATTGGAGGCCGCTAGCGAGATCGGATGGGGGTTCATCATTGAGCAGAAGAGGCGAACTAATAGAACTACCACGCGAGGTAGACGGGACTTTAAAAAAAAAAGGAAGACGACAAAGGACTCGAGTGAGGGACAGATGGGGTGGGCATGGAAAATGGAAAAACGTCTTCAACGAACTTAACATGACGAGAATAAATATTTTGGAGGAAAATGGATCATAGCAGAGACAGGCACTCTATGTTAAGGAAGAGCCTAAAAAGACACAAGCACGAGACCAAGGTTCCAATCTGTGAGAGGTATACGGACGCAGCCATGGGTAGCACTGACAGCCGAAGACACGAAGCATTTGAAAGCTAAGTGAACGACCAAACAATTTTTCAAATGAAGACATCATGGAGAGGTTGGATTTGGGCATTCGATTGATGAGATAGATAGTTGTGGCAAAGGCAAAGGCAAATGGCCAAAAATTAAGAGGGATGGACGCATGATGGGAGAGGGTGAGACCGGTATCGACAATATGACGGTGACAGTGTTCTGAAAAACCATTGTGATCCGAAGTATGTGGTTGTGTGGTGAGATGTGTACTCCCACTAGATGCAAGCAAGGAGCGAAGTGCAATATATTCCCCCCATTGTCTCTGTATAAGGTAACTATTTTAATTTTAAAGTAGTTTTCCATAAGAGATTTGAATTTGACAATAGTGTCGAGAACATCGGCTTTTCACCTGACGACCTGAGTGGATAGAACCATATGTACCTAGTAAAGTGGTCAACAAAGACAACGTAGTACTTAAGTCCATCAACAGAGAGAATTGGAGAAGACCACACATTAGAAAAAATCAATTCAATGGGTGTTGAAGATGAAAGTGTAGATTCCTAAAACGGAAGCTTATGACTTTTATTAATTTTGCAAGAATTACAAGAAAAAATTTGATAAAAGATGGGAAGATAAAGAAAAAACATTAGACGAGACTAAATGACGAATAATTTTGCGGGATGGGTGACCGAGACAAGAGTGCCACTAAGTCATGGAGGGAGTAACAGATGTAAGAGCGCATGGTGGAGCCGACGAGTCCGCTATGACCGATCATAATAAACATTGTCCTTATGTGATCCTTGGAGAAGAAGGGCCCCCGTTTGACGATCCTTCGCCTGAAAGCCAGACATGAAAAAAATAACATCAATATTGTTAGAGTGACATAATTGGGAAACTGAGATAAGATTTTTTGTCATAGTTAGAACACAAAGAGTATTAGGGAAGGACAAGGAGGATGAGGCGGGTAGGTTGAGAAAGCCAATATGAGTGATGACCAAGCCTTTACCATTACCAATGACAATGTCATCAAAACCATCATAAGGTGAGTGAAGCGAAAGGTTCGCAAGATCAGTAGTGACGTGATGAGAAGCACCCGGTGTTGGAGATGTCGTTCGATGAGTGGTCGTGTGAGCACTAAGTGTCATATAGGTTGAGCGAGGCAAGGGACGGGATTGATGGGCATTGGAAGTCCACGGTACATGCTTGAAAATGGAACAACGTTTTGCGGAGTGTCCGCGTGGTTCACATAACTGGCAGTGGCCGAGTTACGGGCGTTGTCCTGGATTGCCGGCAAAAAATGGAGGCCGAGGTGTGAAAGAGGCATGCAAAGATCATGCAGGATGACCGCGAGATGGGTTAAAGGAACGGGGCGAACCACGGGTTGGCTGGGGTAGCAAAGCGCGACTCTGTGGAAAAGACCGTATAGCAGGAAAAGCAGTGGCAGGGGTAGAAGATGATGAATCTGTTTTGGCCGCCAATTGTGCTTCATGGTTGAGAAGTTTCTCATGTAGCTCACCAAAGGAGATGGATGTTTCTCGCGCTTGAATAGCCTTGGAGAGTTTCGTCGAGGCCGTTAAGAATTTTGATAACAAGATCTTCAGAATCAACCGAGACATTCATAAGAGCTAGTGCATCAATAGTGGTTTTGATACTTTGCATAAACTCAGTGACAGATTGAGTGCCTTTGACGGGGTTAGTGAGTCGACCCTTGAGACCAAGAATGCGACCACAAGTCGGCTTAGCATAGGTGAGTCGTCCAAGCATCATAGGACGTTTTTGCAGTAGCAATAAATGGGATTAGGGATGGTGTGAGAGAGCCGATGATGGCGATGAGCAAGAGTTGGTCTTGATGGATCCACTGGAGATAATCGGGATTGGGTTTCAAGACACCGTTATGCATGACAGTGGAAGGTAGACATGGCTTTGTTCCATCAATAAACCCAAGCAAGTCATAGCCGATGAGAAGCGTTTGAAATTGGAGCCTCCATGCAGTGTAATTTGTGGATGTGAGTTTTAGAGGTGCTTGTGCCAAGACATTAATAGCAATGAGGTGTGTGGTCTGTAGGATTAATGATGGAGGTGTGAAAGGTGGTAGATGGCGGTGTGGTTGGAGTGGAGGCCATGACCTGGGAAGAGAGAAAAAAATAGGGGATGGGCGGCGTTAGCCTTCAAAGCTCTGATACCATAAAGAGTTTATGGAAGAATGATTTTCTCACAATATTATTCACAGAATAGAGAGTATATATATACGAAGCTGATGCTAAACATATTCCTAAGAATAAAGAAACAGAATAATTCAAATAGCTAATTATCCTAATTTAGAAGATTACAGGAATAATCTAGAAAGCAAAGAATGAATAAAATCAAATCCGGAGATATCCTATTACTGTTCACTTTCATAATTCTCTAGTTGTCAGAACATTTTGAGTTTACATTTCAGCTCGGCAAAAGGAATATGCCAGACATTTTTCCTTTACATTTATTTTTCTTCCAAAATTTATAAATCAAGTTATGCATTAGAAGGCTAAAAGGCAGCACCCAAAAATATAGCTAGATAACAAAAGATAAATCTTTATCTTATAATCTTAGCCATCCTTCTAAAGCTAACGTTTGAAATCTTCCACAAAATTTCCGAGCATTTCAATGCAGGACGATGTCATTGAATTTCTGACAGGAGTTCAGAAATAAACTTAATGAAGAAAAAAAATGGACAAGCAACATGACCCATTGATTTTTAAAATGCATGTATGTGTAATAGTCAACTAAAAAAA
>CAIGRH010045060.1:0-15718 GCA_903798295.1 Fraxinus nigra | reverse complement strand
ACGAGACTTTCATCATCGCCCAGAAAGATCGTTTGACAACAAATTGCCTAACATTAAGCTTTTAGATCAATTAATCATCGATCTTCTAATACATTGACCCGTGGAGGCTGTGAGAAGCGAGGATGGTCTTCAGTTAGGATTGCATGTAAAGATTTTAAGGTCTAATTTCTACAAGTGCTGACATTGTGGGCGTCCATCGGATTGCAAAGCTGTTTATAAGAATGGACAGAAGAGGATAATGCATTTGCTTCTTCAATCTAGCAGAGGTCAGTTAGATTCGAGGTCTTAACATTTTTCCATTTGTTTTATTTTTGTTTATTACGTTGTTCATTTGTTCTCGAGGCATATAATCTTGAATTATTTACTCGTGATGTGAGTTCTTTATCATTTACTCGATTCATTTATTTCGGTTCATGATCCCATTGTTAACATATTTTTTTCAAAAATATGTGATTAAACAAAATGAAAGAATAAATTTTTAAAAAATATGTGGTTGAACATGAATATGGAGAAAAGTGATTTATCAAAAATCACTTCCACATGACATAATGAAAAGGCAAATTTTGCTCATCGTGAAATACTTTCTCCACTCTTGTCCTAATTTTCTACTTCATTTCAATTAATTTAGAAATTCTAATTATGAAATTGAGATATGCTATTTTCTCTAGAATTTTTATTTATTATTTTTTCTAGGTTATTCTATTAAAACTTGAATAAATTTGAGCTATTAAATTACTTCATTTTTATTCAAAGAGCAATTTGATCAAAGTGAAAAATGTATGAGATAAAACCTCACGAGAAAACTAAGAACTAGATTTATAAATAAAAAATGGCCAAGTCCTTTCTTTTTCTTTCCTTCTCTTTTTATTTGATTTCATTATAATCATGTGTGCACTGTACGCTATAACTTGGGATTTTTAGTCGATGAAAAATGTTTATAAAAGGAACTATATGCTAATAAATACGAGTTTGGACTCGAATTCCCAGTTTTTTTTTTTATTAGAGATCCACATATTAAATGTTCCAAAGATTGTGACTGTGATTAGAAACTTCTCTTGTAATGCACACCATAGAAGCACATTTCAAAAGTATATTTGTAATCTTGTACCGGGGGCGGAGCCAGGATTTAATGGTACCGGGGCAAAAATTTTCAACGATGAGCTATTGGGCTTGAACGGTAGAAAAACAATGGGTATAACAAAAAAAAAATATTTTTTTACATGGACAAGTACCCCACCCCACCCCTCCCCTACCTCCGCCACTGTCTTGTACACAACATAATTAAAGAAGATAAACAATTTAAAATGTCATCCGTGCAATATTATCCAATCCCAAACACGTCCTCTCATTACTCAAGTAATGAATTTATGTTCAAGACTAACCAGTGAATAACTGAAATTTTGCATAAAATGCAGTAAAATGTGCTATTATATGGATAAGCAGATTGTGTTAAAATATCATGCTCAAGAAAGAACCAAATCTAAAACTCTATTCCTATGACTGACTGCTGTTTCCAACAATTATTGTCAATGCCTTTGCAATTATCTTTACAATCCAACTGGGAAAATAAAATTACAGAAAAAGTTAACTCTTCTCATCTTTTATCTTCTTGAAAATTCGAACATCATCCCCTCTTGCATTTTATTAAACCGTGTAGTGTTGCTGAATACCCTCAATGTCAAGACCCTTAAGCTTCGCAACCGATTCCACATGCCCCTTCAGTGTGTGAAGCTCTCTCAACCTGAAATTTAGTAGCAATAAAGTTGGGGACACATTAGGTAAGCAGTAGTGGACATGACTCCGCACAATATAATGAACAAGATTTTATCTTATTTTCAGGACGTGTTTGGTATGGAAGAATCATCCAATCAAAATAAACAAATTCATGTATATAATGAGAACTTTTTTTTACGCAAATAACTTTTCAGACACAAAATAGACCTGGCAACTTCAGCACGTTTTTTGGCCTGTTCAGCAATTTCAGACAGTTCTCTGTAGCTGTTTTTGTCGGTAAAGAGTTCTGAAGTATCTGGTGGCTGAAGTCCATGCTGTGTGCGCTGATCCATTGCCCACTGTGCTTCCCTTTCCCCCCGTCCATAATCATTCTTCGTTGTAAAGGCAGTCTGCAAAATTACAAGGACAATAAGAATGATTGTTTAGGGGACAAAAATCGAAAAGGGGTCGAAAACTAAATTCCTCTGAAAGCTTAAACTACGACAACTTATAAAAGTTTTGTACTTAAATCTTGTTTTCATCCATTTAGGAAAATGTGCATAAAAAACAAATCTTGACAGATTAAATTTATATATGTAATCACTCTAATAGCTTAAGCTTTCCAAGTAGCCTCATTTTGGTAATTGGAAATGGCTGGATATAATACCCTGTTGTCAAGTATATTATTCCACGCATTGCCAGTCAATGCATATCTGGTGAAAAACTTCAAAAGATCCAGAGGGAAGTAGAAGATGAAGCTGTATAACCAGATAACACCTGCCCATCCCCAACCTATACCGCGAATCCTTGCAAATTCCCAGTTAGCATAAACAGCAAGTAATGTTGCGACCTTGACAAAAAAAAAAACACAAAAAATGATGTTAGAAAGGCAGCAACTCAAAGAAATTGCTAGTTTTTTTGTACAACTTACCAGTTGTGCTATTATAAATGCTCCCACTAACAGGAGTCCGGGACGTTCCATGAATGACCAGCTCCTTGAACGAGTGACAAAGATAAGTGCCTGGCTAACAATACTCACTTGAAGATAAAGAGCTGAATTGAGCTCGGGATGATGGTGCCTGATTGATCGTACACCAAATTTTTCCTGCAAAAATTAATTACATCGTTAATTTCAGCATGAATGGATTAAAAATAAATAATCCTTGATCTATTTAAATAAATGGACTCCTTTACCACGAAGAAATCTGACTCGTGTGCAGCCCAGAAGAAAACTACAGTCATTACTGCAAGATAAGTTCCTAGGACAATTCCAGTGGCGAAAATTTCTTTCAGCTTCCATGAATCAGGCATCGGGGATGGCTTCACCTTGTCTTTAGAAATTGTCATGATGGTTCCATCATTGAGGACTGCGATTATCAGAACCATGAACGGCGAGAAATCAAACTTCCAGATGAGTGCAATGAGCATAAAACCGAGCACAATACGTATAGTTATCGAAACTGCATATATTGTGTAGTTCTTCATCCTCTGGAATATGGCCCTGCTTGTCAAAACTGCACTCACTATCACACTCAATCCAGGTTCTGTCAGGACTATGTCAGATGCACTCCGGGCAGCATCAGTTGCATCTGCCACTGCAATGCCAATGTCCGCCTTCTTTAGAGCTGGGGCATCATTCACACCATCTCCTGTCATTCCACAGATGTGGTTTCTTTCTTGTAGCTTCTTCACAATTTCGTATTTGTGCTCTACATCCGTCCTCAATATTGTCAGCACACAATGTTCACAAAAGACTAAACGAATGAAAGCAATGGATATATCTTAAATTTTAAGGTGGTAGGTTGTAAATTTTTTTACATATAACCAGAATGTCAGACTATTCACCTGGAAAGACACCAGCAAAGCCATCAGCCTTCTCAATGAGTTCCTCAACCGGGATGTTAGCAATACTTTCATCCTTGTGCTGTCCAAGAAGGGAGGAAGAAGGATACATGTTTGTTCCCATTCCCAGCCTTCGACCAGTCTCCTTGCCAATGGCTAGCTGATCACCAGTGATCATCTTAACATTGATGCCAAGGTTAAGGGCACGCCTGATGGTCTCACCACTATCATGTCTTGGAGGGTCAAAAAGTGGCAAGAGTGCCACGAACACCCATGGCCCACCTGGGCTCTCCTTTGTCTTCTCAGGTACAACCTGATAAACCAGAAAAATATTGTAAACAAGTTTCAGTTACATGAAGCTGCATTCTGTCATCAATTACCTATATAAAGAAATGCTTACTAACTCACCTGTTGAGCTACAGCAAGAGAGCGAAGACCACGCTCAGCAAACTTATCGATAATGGAGTGAACTTTTTTCTTCAAATCTTCCTTTAGGCCACAGAGCTCCACGATCTGTTTGGTAGAGAATTTTTGAATTAGGCAAATAATATAGAGGAAGATTATGGTTTTCTGGAATTTACATAATTTACCTGTTCAGGGGCCCCTTTGCTAACTCTGTGCCAATTACCATTGCTGTCTATATAAGTAATAGCTGTGCGCTTATCCACAGGATTAAAGGGAAGGAAATGCGCTTCAGTGATTCCTGCTCTAGCCTGGAAACACAATTAAAAAGTTTATAAAATACCTAACCAAACATAGTAACGGGTAACCTGTGATAACAGATTGATCATAGTAATTGTTATAATTATGGACAAGAATATCTAGCCTGGCAAAAAGTGTAGGTACCTCTTTCGGATCACCCAGCATTCCAACAATGCAAGCGTCAATAGCATCCTGATTCTCCACCCTTGATGCTCTAGCCCCAAGAAGAACTGCCATTTCTTTGTCCACATCCTTTGCAAATATCTACGCAACACCACTTCCATGATTAGTGAGTGTATTGCTGTAAATTAATTTATTAACAGAAATAGTGCTCAAAATTTTAGTCTATTAACCCATTTTCCCGTACAAAATTTTGATCACATTCTATATCAGCTTTACCAACCTCAATTAAATTTTTGTCAACTGTGAGTTTGTTTAGGGTAAGCGTTCCAGTCTTGTCACTACACAAGACATCCATTCCAGCCATTTCTTCAATAGCAGTCATTCTCTTGGTGATAGCACCTTGCTGTGATAACCTGTGAGATCCAATGGCCATAGTCACAGATAACACAGTTGGCATGGCAATTGGAATTCCTCCAATGAGAAGAACCAGCAGATTATCAATTCCATCTCTGTACTTCCGGTGCTGAATTAGGTACATCACCACTATCTCTATTATGATCCCCAACGCAATGGAGCATATGCAGAAGTTACCAATCGCAGTCAACACCTAACCACATCAATTACATTTGTAACACAAATCAGAAAAGCCAAACAGGTAAAAAACTGAGGTAAATTCATTATGTCCAACATATTATAGACAATATGTATATGTGAAACAAGTTTATGATTAAGGTAAACAATGTCAAAAATACCTTCTGGAAGTGGCCGACTGAATGAGTGCTGTCGACAAGATGAGCAGCTTTTCCAAAGAAAGTATTGATCCCAGTGGCAATGACAACAGCCTCAATCTCTCCTTGTTTGCAAGTGGAGCCTGAAAACACTTCATCCCCAGGGTTTTTAGTTACTGGCAATGATTCGCCTGTGAGTGCAGATTGATCAATCTTGAGTGGATCCCCTTCAAGAAGCCGAGCATCTGCTGGGATTATATCTCCCAACTTGATGCTGATGATGTCTCCTGGCACCAGGATCGCAGCATCCTCCTCAGACCATCTGCCGTCTCTCAGGACCTTCACGAAACAAAATGCAAAATTCTCAGTTGAAAACCAAGAAAATGGGACAAGGTGGTGTCAATGCTTCAGCTAAATCTAACAATACCTTTGTCTTTGGTGCAAGGCCTGCCATTAGTGCCGCTGCAGCATTGCCCGCATTGTTCTCTTCAATGAAGCTTATGGTGGAGTTGATGAACAATAAAATCACTATACCAACAAAATCCTGCCAATCTGGAGGCTTACCCTGAAATTTATTTATTGGAATATCAGATACACGCACAAAGAAAGTGATAACATGCAACAAACATACCTGTCCATTTGCCACAGCAATAGCTATGATGGCAGCAATCTCCATAACCCATGATAGAGGATTCCACATAAAACCCAAGAATTTGAGGAACTTGCTTTCCTGTTTATGAATGCTTGTTAATGTGTTATTTTATTACCTCAAGTTAACCAGACTATACGTATAAAATCAGGAAAAAAAAATGAATTTGCCTTTTTCTCCTCTAGCTTGTTTTGACCAAAGATTTGAAGCCTTTTGTCAGCTTCGGTGCTTGTCAAACCCTCCTTTGAACATTGCAATTGTGCAAATACTTCCTCAACTGGCATGTGCTCCTGTGCCCAAAATATTAAACCAACAATTAAACAATAAGCATATAATGCCTGATTACTGAGTTCGATTTCCAAAGAATTACAATCAAAATTGGGTTATATTGAATTCAATTTTAAAAGAATCACAACTAAAATTGAGTTAACCTTATTCTACTCTAATGTCAAAATTCTTGTATATATGCTATCGAAGCATGTAAGTATAATATGAAACTGTACATATAATGGTAACCAGGATCCGAAACCAGATGATATACTTATTCTCCAGAAACACTACACGTGCAGCACTGAAAAATTGCGAATTGTACACTAAATGCACCAAAATCAATACCCGACTCCTTACATATATTTTTACATACATGCACAATTTTGTGTGTGCAATTTACGCAAAAATACAATTATGAATTCGAATTATAGATTCCCTTAGCGGCGAACAGCATACAATTCGATTATAAGAAATTAAATGCATGAAGCACTTCACATAAATATATAACAAACATGTATGTATATTATATTCGCGACTACAGATATGAGGCCAGCGAGTAAACATTCTCAGAAACAACAATTCGTACAAAACATGGATTAAAAAATTTCTAATAAAACTGTTCGTAATACAGGATAATGCATACTGTAGAATAGATTGATTCTGAATAAAATAATAGAAATAGAAAAAAAAGAATTAGAGAAAAAGAATAAACTCACGAGATCAATATTCTCATTTTTTATCTCCTCCAAGCTGATACTCTTGTTCGCCGCCATTGTTCTCAACACTTCCTCTCTCGCTCTAAATACACTAGATATATGCAATCCTCTGTATATATAATTCCTCTTTTTCTACAGTGCAACTCAACTCACCATGCATGACGAAGAAACGAAAAACTTTACTTTCTCGCTCTGTATCTATATCTATTTGAATAGTTCACGTCTCTATGTATTTATATATATTGTGAGATTAATTAATCATATTATAATTTATTTTTTTTAAAAAAAGTGGAAATTAAAGAGAAACATTGTGTTTAGGACTCAGGAGTGTACTTGGACTCTGTTATATAAATCAGTTTTTCATCCAAATAAGGTAATGAACGAGCGGGCAGCCCTGGTCATTTGCCATAAGAGAGTTGATAATGTCACATGTTGGTTTAGGGTCTTTGTTTCGGATTGGATTTGGACACGTGGAGGTAGTTTTGTAAAAGGAATTGACATGTGCTGGAATTTGTTTAGAATTAGTCTTTCAAAGTAGATTTTTATTGGAATAATGCCATCTAGTTTAGAGTTAGGGTTTGTCAACCCGTCCATAATTTATTGTATATAACGACGTCTACACCCAATATATCCAACCTCCATGTGAGGGGTAAAAATACAAAGAATCAAAACGTTTTAAATTTTATGTATTCAGTTTAGACTGTTATAAATTTTTAATTGTCCTTTTAAATTAATTTTTTTCGAAGTTTTAAAAAGTCGTGGAATATTCGAAACATAGATATTTGTTATAAAACGTACTAACTTTAAAATAAAAATAAAATATCTTATTAACAAGTCTGCTACATGAACATGCTCATTGACAGACTTTTATACATAAATATATTTGGCAAAATTTCATTGACACGTAAAAAAAGTAAAACAAAAAGCTATCAATCAAAAACTGTCCATTGATCATCCTTGTAAACAAACCTCGTCTTTGAGTCTGTTCGACTAATTTAATTCTCTTATTAAAGATCTCTTATTTCATCCCAAAATTTTGAAAGAACAAAATGAAGTTTTCTCATATGTAATATTTCTCCTTTTCTTCAATACTTCTCCTCTTTTATTCTACGAATGCTACCGATATGATACAAAAAAAAAGTATTAAGAATGCTAAGCCCTTATTTTTGCATATAAAATAAAGGGCCAATTTGTCATTTTGTTCCACTGTGCTTTGCAAGCCGGTGGGGGAAAAAGTAGTAAGAATGGCAAGCGCTCCTTGGTTTAACTAAAAATCAAAATTTTAGTAGATTTTGATAAAAGTTGACGAAACGTGTGGTCGAAAATGGATTTAAGAAAATGAGTGCCAAATGTGGGCTTCCTCTTAGACTATTTTCTTTGCCTTTACTTATAGTCATATGCTTGTATTTTGCATTTTCCTCAAATACATATTCATATATTTATTCTCCTAGAGGTTTAGTGGCATGCGTTTAAAGGGAACAAAAGGAAGATCTATAAGTTAAAATGCAACTTTTTTAATTTTTAGCCCCCATGGTATTTAGTAGGAAATCATTTTTCCCCTTCCTATTTATATATTTTCTCTAGTTTTTGTATCTAAAGCTCTACTTTCTTGGGGCAAAATATCAGCATAAGCTTGTTTAAGATAGGTATTAGGTGAATGTGCTCGAGCCCATCATATATAGGAGTTAAAAGACACTTACAATTATTTGAATGTGCTTTTGGCCTCTTCATGTCCATGTAAATAATGTTGTTTGAGATTGATTTGAAAGGTAAACAAGCTTTGATTTAACTTCGTTCTGATGCTTAAAAAAAAAAGAGAGAGCTTGAACAACCTACTTTGGTTCATGCTTCTACATTGATTCAGGTAGATCCCCTTTAGAATCCTAATTGAGTATAAACTCATAGTTTGATTTGTCGAGCTAAAGATGAGGATAATTTGTTGTAGTGTGAAAATTATTGGTAATTATTGATTATAAGGCCATTGCTAGTGAAAGGGATAATATACTCTTTAAGGTCATATTCATGTGGGAATTGTTTGTACATGAGTGCTAGCAACTTGCAAGTGTTCCTTATATAGTCATCTAATGAGTCGATAACCATGTTTGCAGAGGTACATGCAGCAATACAATGAAGTGGAACTCTGTGGTCTTGGAATGGGTATTTCTTTTTATCTGCAACTTTGGCTTTTCTGTTTTTTAATGTTAAGAATTTCGCTAGGTATTTTTTTGTGAATGTAACCTAATGTGATTGTATAGTTACATTGTGTTTTGCCTTCAGCTATTTCCACAGTGGTTAGTATCGCTGAAATCTTGAAGAACAATGGATTTGCTGTTGAAAAGAGTAAGACTATTTGACTTTTTTATCATTATTTTTTATTAAGGAGTTTCCTTTTGCCTTTTTAGATTTCCCTTCACTCCTCCTCATTCCCTCCTTTCGTAGTCTTTGTAGTCCAATGTTGTCTTGATAGAATGTTTGTTAAGGTGGATTAAGACAGTACATGACTATCTTAAAGAAGAAAAAGAAAATAAAATCTTGTTCAGTGAAATGCCCTGTTTGGTCTAATACTAATATCAAAGATGCACTCAGATATTTGTTCCATATGCAGAAATCAGGACATTGACTGTTGACATGAGGGATGAACCAGGAGCACGGCCAATCCCTAAGGCAAAGGTAAGTTCAAAATTCTTCATCTAAAAAAAATAAATGTGACAGTATGTAAATGGATGAAGTTCAGCAGCATATGTTGTGCCAAGTAGATGATCTTGCATGACTTCTAAATTTGGCATTTCCATAGTTCTAGAGATTCTAGTTGAAAGCATTACCTATTTTGACTTGATAATATTGTTGAATGTGCTTGTCATCTCGTCAAGATATTGAGACATTATTTGAGTGTGAAAAAACATTGGTACCACTTAGCTTTGGCTGCAGACTTTTGACCAATGGTAGAAGGGTTGACTTTGGATGCCATGTTTACCATCAACTTGTCATTTCATTGTTTGCGACTTTGTTGATTCTGTTTTTATTAATGATTGTTGGTTTAATAATATTTTTCTCAGCTGTCTGCACACATCATACATCCCACCTATTAAAGGTTTGAGTGGCATCAGTATAACCTTTACCTATTAAAAATGATAATGTTCGTTATAGTTAGGGCAATATCTTGTTATTTATGCTGTGAGAATTGTACTCGATTAAGTTATATTGAATCGGCTTATTATGTACAAGCATAGTATAGTATTACCCACACGAGAAAATATTGAGTGATATCAATCAGTCAAATTAAGGTTAGGCAGCAACTGTTATAATGTTATTGTTAGAGAGCATGACAATATGTGGTTTGGTTGTAGTGTTACATTATGCACACGTGACGTGATTCAGTTGTGCACGTTTTTGAGAAATATATATTAATTGCCCCAGTTGAACCCTTGAGCTTTTACATTTTCCGGGTCTAGACCTAGCGCAGCCATTTATGTTGTTTTTGTTTTTCTCTTGTAGATTGAGATATTATTAGGGAAGACAGAGAACTTCGATGAATTGATGGCTGCTGAAGCAGAAGAAAGAGAATATGGAGGCGAAGAACAGAATTGACATGGATAACTTCCAGAGTCCAAGGCCTGTCACCTTTTATCTGTCTGAATAGAGTACTAGTGTCTAGTGGTTAGGCAAATAACTTATCGGATTTGTTTTACTTTCTACTTTCGAGTGTGAATGGATTCATTATGTACGTGCAGTAGGTTAAACCCCCAGTTATGATGTTTCTAGATATCGGTTGAGTAAAGAACAATCCTTCCAGACCAAATTCTTCTACTTTCGAGGACGTTCATATGTTTACACAGTTGCTTGATTATGAAGTGCATTTTGGAATCATGTTTGATTTCATTTGGAAACTACACCTTAAATTAAAATCAATATATAGGGTTTAATTTGTTGCTCAAACTCGAACGTTGGAGTCTTGCATGGGAAGATGCAAAAACATGAAAATGGCATTTCTGTAGGCTGAAGCATTCTGATATGAATATATATGGTCCTGGTCCTTGTACAGGTGGAATTATTCTCCTCAAGATGTGGAAAAGGTGAAAAAAAAAATGAACCAAATGAAAAAGGAAAAAAAAATATGGGGATGCCCTCCGATCATTTTTGTGCCTCTACATTGGCACGAGAAATTACATTCAATGACAAGGCGAACCATGCATTTTATGTTGGCACTTCAAATGTATGATGATTTATTATATTCAGGTGTAGAAATTGAAATTTAATCATGGATGTGTCAAAATGGCTAGTCCAAGTGGGACGTGAGAATTGAAGGATGATAAACAGTCTAGACATGTTTGATACGCTAAACAAAACACGATGGACAGTAGTTGAGATGTCTATTGTGTTATTCAGTTTAATACGTTGAGCAACTGTCCGTGACAATCTAACATACCAAACAATTAATATCAGAAATTTTTTAGCAACAGGTAGGCACAATTTCAGTGCCGGATGAACCTGAAACTTGTAGAGTTGGGTGATTCCGGCCCATAACTCCAAACATCAATATACCAAAGAACAATGAAGAGTGAAAACGTCACGACTGGCACCATAGTCCATGACCAATACCTAGTGAAAACATGGATGCAAAGGACGCTCATCTCTAAGACAAACTCTTCCTGCAATTCTGAAAGTACGATAAGACAAATCCATTCCAACGCAAAATGAAAACCTTGAACGTTGATTTATAAATTCACAGAATCTTAAACTGAACTAGGTTAAGCATAGAAAGGATCATGATAACGGTCTAGAAAGGAACGTTCGCATTTAACTCGTTTTGTATCATCCTTTCACACAAAATTTGGTCAGTCTTTAACACGTTAAAATAAAAACCAAAATTGCTTGAAAAGGTTCTAATAAGACATCAGTTCTCACCGAAAAATTCAAAGTCTCAAAGGCAAAATTTTCAAGCACGGAAAATGATGCAACGTCAGACAACCCGAAATGAATAAATCTGTATGTATCCTTAAATCCAAGTTTCATTTGTAAAACAACTCTCTATGCATCATCTTCGTTCTCAATCAAAATCCTCTTGCATGCTTCGTAACACATGAAAGATATCCCAGCAGCAGGCACCAATTTCATACAGCTCGGACCAAGCCCTTTGTAAAGACCCTGAATCCCTTCCTGTTCGAGTATGCTGGCAAGAGCATGAAGCACGTTCTTGTACACTTGTCGCCCACTAAGGGCTCCAACCTGCATGTGTTTACGAGCCACCTCAAGAGGGAATGTAGCACTACTAGATATAGCACCAGCTGCAGAACCGATCAAAAGTGTTTCGATGTTGCCAATCTTCTCTTGTTTGAAAATTTTCCGGTATGCCTTTCTTAGTGTGTCATATGCGTAGTAATTGGTGGCAGCATACGGAATTACTCCAATAAGACTTGGGGCCAGGCCTCGATAAAGCTCTCCAGGCCCCCCTTCATGCAGTATTTTTATAAACGCATCGAGCAAACCATTGTAAACTCCTCCCTGTATATTGGAACAAGAACTATAATAAGGATGTAGATAGAAACGAAAAGAAAGTTAAATAAGTGCATTTTTGTCTGGCTTAAAAGTAATTCGAACTTACTTTATAGTTAGTTATTTTTGCCAAACATGGATTTCAACATTACATTTTAACAAGAAAACTTAAAATTCCTGAAAGTTAAGCCTTCGGATACCTGAATGGTCAATCGAGTCTTGAGTAACTCGAGGGGATATGTCACTAAAGTTGAGCTAACTCCAGCACATGCTCCCGCGATCAATGAAGGAGGTATACGCAATTTGGGTTGTTCACCAAATTTCGGTGACAAATTTTTGTTGACAGTATCGTAAACAAATAACTGCAAAGTACTAGCAGCTTTCAGGATCAGTTAAAAAGAACAATGCAAGATTAAAATCTAACAAAAAATTGTTTGAAGCTAGTGTGAGCAAAAAATAAGCAAGACATGTGATAGAACAGTGAATCTATAAATATGCATGAATTTAATAAACTCGACAGCTCACAGAGATAAATTATGAGATTAGATATATAGGTTACAGATTTAATTATAACTTTTAAAAACTAAACTGAATACAAACACGAATAATGTATCGCCTTACACGCGGAAAAAGAATTTAGAGGACGATAAAAGGGAGGGAAAGAAAATAATTGACTTACTTTGCAATAATGAACAGAACATTCTTGTCAATATACAGAGGAGGACCACTCCATCCATAATCCTTGAATCACCCAAACTGCCTATCAAAACCAAACCTTACCACCTGATGAAACCTGACCTACAGTCAGAAATCCTCAAATGCAAAATGATGGTTGGAATGAGTAGCTGGAGATGGTGGGTCCAGAGGGAGGGATAAATATATTGGCAGTTATAGTGATTTTTTAGGGAAGAATTGACAAGTTTCTTTTGATTCTTGTTCATGTTTTTACTTTTGATGTAACTTGTTAATTTCGTCTATTTTAACCTGTAAGACACAAAATTATACACCAGGTAAAATAGTCTTGTCCTAAACGTAAAGTAAGAAACTCTGGAAATGAAAGAACTGAAGGACAAAATATATTGTTTCCGGACAAAAGAAATTTGAAGTTATTGAAAAAGATCAAACTCTTTTGGTTCAGGGGAAGTGGAATTAGCCGATTTGAAGAATTTACCCTGAGAAAAAAGTCAGACCCAGGGAAGATCACAACAATAATAAATTAAGCATTCTTCCCAACAAATTTAGGGCCGGCCACGTGAATTCCTATTCAGAATTCATGATATGAGATCAGCTAATAAATTGTTCTAAAAAAAGTACCAAGACTTTTTGACAGAATTTTTTAAAACATTGTTCCCTAAAATAATTTTTTGACAAAAGCGACAGAAATTGTTGAGACCTTGATGCCTAGGGACAATATGATATTCTTGACTGAATAACAGAAAAGAAATATACACCATTTCCGAAAAACGGTTCTTATAAGCAAGCATCACTTGAGACATATTCAAGAGACTGAAAGATGTGGTGTATTAGATGGGCTAAAATAAACCAATGTTATCATGAATGCAAAATGGAATTAACCAACAATCAGAAATAATGGAGATGCTACAAAACCTTTTGGACTTCTATGGTACACAATATTGGAAAAGATTGGATGGTACAATCGACAAGATTGAGCTTATTTTCTTCTTTAATACTGTTGGAACATTCCAGATCCAATATCAGCTCACATGTTCAGCATTCCTTGTTCACCAGCTTATGAGTTCACGTTCTGCTTATGGCCTTCTTCCAGATCCTTCTAAAACTCATGTCCAGCACATGATATTCTCCAGATTCACCAGCACATGCAGCTTATTCTAAATTCTTCTTATGTAGTTAGTTAGTTAACTATATTTCTCTATAAATAGACTAGTATGCAATGTAATTTCTTAAGTTGAATGAATAAAATATTCTTCTTCTTCCCTGCCATTTACAGCAGGTTCTATCCTTTTATTTTTCTTAATATGGTATCAGAGCAATGCTCCTTCCGTCTGCAACTCTGTTTGCCGTTTTTCTTCAGTTGGCAATTCCGCCATTGATCATTTATTAGTTCAGCACCTGCAACAGCTGTGACCGGAGCATCACTTCGTTGTTTCACAGAACTTTATTTTTGGGTGACTTTCTAGATTTCTATTGGAATTTGTAAGCAGCAGTAGATCTGCTCACAGAACTGTATTTTCGGGTGACTTTCCAGATTTCTATTGGAATTTGTAAGCAGCAGTAGATCTACAAAACCAGATTGATTCTTCCTCTTCAATGAGCAATTTCACCATTGTTGAGTGTTTTCATGGAAGTTATTCAGATTTCCATTGTCTTTGTCTTCCTTTTACGGAGTTTATTCCAATTCCATATTCTATATCTTTTTTCCTTTTATGGATGTTAATTCATGCCAAATCTGAAGATAACTTTGGCTTCAAATCCAGCCTTGTTCTGGAATTGGCTTCAGTTGCCAATGACTCTCCATCTCACAGTCTCTTCTCACATCATTATTCCGGCATCTTCTTCGACGGATCTTTGGCGAATTTGAATAACCAGAAAAACACTGAAAATGTTTAGTAATTACTGGTGAACTACCCCATAAGATGCAAGGAAGCACCTCTGGCACATCTATGTCAGTTTCACAAGTTGATTTGGAAAGCAAATCAAGTATGTCTTCTAAATATCAAATGGATAATATTCTGGAGAATGATTGTGCTTCAAAGTTCTGTTGATGCTTTTGGATATTTGGTTTCTCTTGATGATATTGCTTCTGCCTACTGTCAAGCAGATTTTTCATTTCCTCTCTTCCTCCTCTTCAATGTTCAAGATGTTCCATCATGAGGGGGAGTGTTGGAACATTCCAAATCCAATATCAGCTCACATGTTCAGCCTTCCTTGTTCACCAGCTTATGAGTTCACGTTCTACTTATGGCCTTCTTCTAGATCCTTCTAAAGCTCACGTCCAGCACATGTTATTCTCCAGATTCACCAGCACATGCAGCTTATTCTAGATTCTTCTTATGTAGTTAGTTAGTTAGCTATATTTCTCTATAAATAGACTAGTATGCAATGTAATTTCTTAAGTTGAATGAATGAAATATTCTTCTTCTTCCCTGCCATTTACAGCAGGTTCTATCCTTTTATTTTTCTTAATAAATACCGCCAAGTGCCATTGAGTCCACATTACCAAACTAAACATGTTATTCGAGACTTCTACATGGAGCAATACTTGTTGGGCATTTGATAACATTCACATTAACAAACACAAAGCAGCCACAATTAAAGATCTATTTGAATTGCAAAAAAACAAGCAATATGTGACCCCTCAAGCTCAATTAAGTAGTGATGCACGTTTTGGTATAATAGGAAACCATAACCTTCTATTCTTAAACCACCTGAATCAAACAAACATAAGCCAATACATCCAAAAAAACATAGGTTAGCAGCTAATAACAAAATAAAGATAAAAT
>CAIGRH010045028.1:0-14624 GCA_903798295.1 Fraxinus nigra | reverse complement strand
CTAGAAAAAGGTGAAAAACGTTTTCCATGAAAAAATTTATCTATCAAACAGATTTTTAAGGGTGGAAAAGGAAAATTTTCATTTTCCATGAAAAACTAAGGCTATCAAACGAAGCTTTAGTCTTAATTTTTAACTTATCGTTTCAAAAATCAGATTTTAATTTTATTCTTTCAAAAATTAGGAATATACTATATCTACTCCCCACCTCAAATCACTCAATCTATTATTTAACCCATTCTTGAAGTAAAAATTCACACCCCACCCCATAGATGTCTGCCACCACCACTGTTCGTCGCTCGCCACCACTTTCCACCATCGCTGGGCTAAGCAGCGTCGGGCACTGTTCCCGTTCACATCAACTCTCGACGCTCTATGGTATGTGGTGTGCCTTGAGACGGTGCACCACGTGTGGCCAGACGCGTCAACTCCACGGAGAAAAACTGAAGAGGAAATATTAGGGTTTGGATGAGGATTTGGGGTTGGTGACCTTTAGTGCAATTTGTGAAATTGTAGGCTCTTGTTTGCAATTTTAGATTGTGGATCAGTTTGCAAATGGTGGATGTTGATGGTAATGGTCGTGAGGTGATACCGCATTCAGGTGTTGTGGCGGAGTGGAGGAGGAGTGGGGTGAGATGAAGAGCGTTTCTGACAATTATTTGGCCGATTATGATCAATAAAATATGTAATTTGTGATCAATAAATAATATGCGATCGATAAAATAGATAATTTATGACCAATAAATAATACATGGCTTCAAAAATATGTGACTATGATTAAATTTGTATTTGTGACTTACAATTTTTATTTTTGTGAGTGTGACCATAATTTGTGTGTTATTATGATATTGACCTATTATCAGTTGGTCACAAATGTAACCATCTGGTTTTTGAATTTTTTTAATAAGTTTCTTATTTTTTAAAGTGTATCCTGAAACTTTTGTAATTATATATTTTCTCATTTTTAAAGCCAATTGCAGCTAAAGGGTACACTAATATGACAAATAATTTTTCTTTTCTATTTTTTATCAGTCACATAACTGTAATTTATTTCAGATTAATCACAATATTTTCTCTTTAGTTTCAATATCACCACTTTATTAGTAATTGTGACCCCAAAAGAGAGGTTCATTTCCCCCCTTTTTCCTTGACACTTTACCCTTCTTTTCTTTTGATAGATGCTCTCTCTTTACACTAATTTCAAATGATAGGTGTCAAAAAGTAGGGATGACAAAATGTAACTCATCGCGTTATCTTGTCCCATCGTGAATCGGGACTGGGATGGGATGGGATGGGAACATGATTCTCACGTCTATTTTTTATTTTTAAAATGTTTTAGATTAAATTTTATTTAAAAAATACATAAATAAATAAACCGGAATGATATTTTAAATCTCCATTTGGGATGGGCCAACCCCGACCCACCTGCTACCATTCCTAAGCAAAAAAAGTGAATAGAAATCACGTTGATGTTTTAATCCTGCCATAAATAACAATTAGTCTCTGTTCGACTATCATTAAAATAAATTTTAAAATAATAATTTGTTGAATAATGTGTGATTAACAAATATGATTTTTTTAATTTATGTGCAAAATATTTTATTATGACGATATATGATTAAAAATAAATTCGAGAAAAAATAATAATGGAGGTCAAATAGGGACTTAGATTCATGTCATTAAAATCATCCACCGCTAGCGGAAGAGACCACGAGTTTGATCGTGGTAGCTAATAGATTGGTTAGATTGAAATAAAAAAGAAAATATGTTTCCAAACTATTATTTTCAACACATTTATGTGTTAGCTATATTTGATTAGATCGATAATACTCAACAAATAATTAACCTCAACTTTGAGTGTACAATTCTATTCAAATTGTAAAAGCTTTTCCCCCTTTTTTGGCTACATTGACCCTTACAAAATAATTTATTATTTTGCTACTTGTACATAAAAAATTTACATAATATGAAGTGAGGAAAAAATATTGGATGAAAAAACTAATTGTGTTTTAAATTGGCAAATGATATAATGTCACATGACATTACGTAATCCGTTACGTGAATCTTGACATACACGTGACAAGATCCAATAATAAATTAGTAATTAATTATCCAATAGTGGGGCTAATCATGATTGTCACATAATTTAACTTGTAAATCTTACTTTGCTTGATTAATTAAGGTTTATTCCCACGAAAGAATTTCATGGAATTTCACCGGAATACTCACAAATGAGTGAGTCCCATAATATATATATATAGAGGTCCCTCTGTGTATGAGTGTTCTGTTGCATTTCTTGTGCTCCCGTACGTAAAGCACATGTCATTAATTAAGTATAGGATATAATGGATAAAGTAAATAGAAAATATATAATAATAGACTAATGTTATTAATCTCCATTGAAGTTAAGCCCCAATCTACGTGGCAATTATATGACATTGATTCATTTAATTGAGTTTATTTTTTAATGTCGTATAATTATCACATGGACTATCACTCAATCTCAATGGGGATGAATAAAATTATTTATAATAATAATAAATTAAAACGATTATTTTGATTTATAAATTCTGTGAAACTCATTAATGCTATTTTTTATAAATCGATTTATCGACTTTTCGTAGTACAAACAAAGAATTTTTGAAAAACTTCTATAATTAAAAAATAAAACTACAACACCCCTACCAAATGACTTAGACTTTCTTTTGACGCCATTAACGCCAATAGTAACCGATTGACAGTAAAGCACTGTCCAGGCACAAAAGGAGCATTTGTCAGATTAGGGTTCTAATGCCAATCACCCACTCTGAAACAAGGATTCTTCACACCAAGGTATGGAACCTTAAGTTCTTGATTTCTTGTGCATATATGTATATATTCACCTGTATATAACTTTTTAAGAAAAAAATATATGAATTTTAAAGATAGGCAAGATTAGGTTGATTGAAGAGTGATGTTTGTTGGAGCTGTCTTTTTTAATGAACGGGATTTTATGTTATTATTCAATTAGTTGTTGAAAAAGTTTTGTTTGTGATTCATCGGAATCCTGGATCTTCTTTTGTCAGTAATTTCAACGAGTCATCATTTGAATTTAATGGTCCTTTATCTTGGACTAAGGATGCTGAATTTGTTAGATTCTGATATGTTTTCCCAAATATTTGGTCTTGTTATTAGATTTGAAACCTATCAATTCTTGAAGTAAGTAGAGCTGTGAAGAAATTGTGGCTGCTTGAAAATTTTAGTACATGGCAATGGAGGAACAAACAATTATGGATGGTTCGTCTGCTAATGAAACTAAGGAAGAAGAAGATGATTTTAGAAGCTGTTTCGAGGATGAGGATGAAGTGGAGGATAGTGAAGAGCCCAGAAAGGCAGATTTAGATGAAGATCTCGACGATTGTTCTGTGAAGATGTATTTCAAGGGCGTGTCTATAGCAGGTCCTGGAGATTCTGGTTCTAGGCTTTCTGGAATTGGTGTGGTTATGGAGAGGTCACATGATTTATCTCCTATTCGAGTGCAGAAAAAGCTTGATTTCTATGTGGAAGAATCCGTGGCAGATTATTTAGCTTTGCTTGATGGTTTATCGGAGGCTGCAGAAAACAATATTAGGCAGGTTTTCGCCTTTACAGAGTCTGATATCCTATATGATCAAGTAAGCAATTTCCAAGTTCAAACCTGTAATATTATATTGCTTCTTGTTTGTTTGTTTGTTGGTGATCACCATTGGTTAAGCCAACAAATCTGTTTAAATTTGGTATTTAAATTGCACTTCTTATGATCAATATTCTTTCTATTTGGAAAACTAATTCAATTTTACCTATTTTCTTTCTAACGAACTAAATTTAACCCTTGTTAGTTTGAAATGAATCAATATGCTCCAGAATGATAACGAAAGAATATTTGCACTTCTCAGCACTAACTGACCGCTTTAAGTCATTTGCTATTGAAAATCTTTTGTATAACTTAATGATAAAGTGGTATTAATTTCTTTCAGATTACAAAGGATGAGGAACTTGAAAATCCACTTCTCGCGGCATTGAGGCAAAGGATTCTAGAACAAGCTAGTAATATGGAATCCTTTGTTCTAAAATTTGTCCGAAGTATTGAATTTCAAAAGGCTGTACAATTAGCCCAAGTGGCAGTTGGAATAGTCTCTATTCCTGCCGAAGGAGATAAATTGACTGAAAGTTGTTCAATCTGTTGTGAGGAGAAGTTTGCATCAATGATGATCACAATCAGGTGTTCACACAAATTTTGTTCCGACTGCATGAAAATTTATGTTAAGGAGAAAATGCAATCTACTCATGTTCCCATTAGATGCCCTCAATTGAGTTGCAAATACTGTATTTCCACCTCCGAATTTAGGTCTTTTCTTCCTGTTACCTCTTACGAATCTTTGGAGAGAGCCCTCAAAGAAGCAAATATCCTCAACAAGATTTTATGTCCATATCCTAATTGCTCGGTTATGCTTGATCCTCTTGAATGCTTGTCGACTCGGGCGAGTTCATCGAGTAAGACGGACAACGGCTGCATGGAGTGTCCTGTTTGTCGGGGATTTATATGCGTGGATTGTGTGGTTCCTTGGCATACTTCTATGACCTGTGAAGAATATCAAAAACTCCCATTAGAGGATAGAGAAGCTTGTTACATAAGTCTGGTACAGAATAAAGGGTGGAGGCGTTGCCAGCAGTGCCACAGGATGATTGAGCTCAATCATGGTTTCTCCCACATGACATGCCGGTAAGATTATCATCTTTCAAAATATTTATGCTTCCGTTTTCAAATGCTTTTGATGTATTTTCTCATAGTGCTTTAGAAACACTTTTCCTTGCTTCACTTCAGTTCAATTTTTAAGAAAATGTTTGTCGAAGAAAAATGAGGAGACCAGGGAAAGATGGTCTGCAAAAGTACGCGTATCTTTGTTCTTGATTTCTCAATATAAATTAAGCTATTAGTAAAGGGTAGGATGAACAATGTCATCATAAATATGCTGAAACACCTTAATTTTCTCAAAATTAGCAGATTGGCAAGGAGTTTAATGTTCATCTTGATCTATCCCTTTGACCAGCTGAGTTCTTCCAAATATTACTGTTCTGTTTTTTTCTTAAAAAGAAGAAAAATGAGAAGAAATGGTACTAGAAAAATAGTTGAATAGTGGTGTTGACCTCAAATCCTGTCAACATTTCAAATCAAATGTGTGGGAATCTTATAAAGTAGTGATGTGGGAAGGCTTAAGTCAGTTGAGTTATTTGAATGTCACCATAATAAAAGCATCTATGCGCCACGTATAGAATTAAGATATGGCAAATAAATGTGTTGGTAGTATATAGAATGAATCATCATACCGCATCACATATGCCCTTTTTATACTTGTAAATTATGCTTTATAAATGGAATTACACGTTAATTTAGTAGACTTGTTGGAATCTTCCTTTTGTATCACATTTTTTCACTTGTTGCAAAATGTGAGATCATGGTCAGTTTAGATGAATTTTCTAAGTAGGATGAGAAAAGGTAATTTCATCCTCAACACTTGTCATATGATGGTGAGCAATATATCAGCTTCCTTATTAATTGAGAGCTAACAAACATTGTTGAGCGAGGTTTAATTAGGCCATTTTTTATACACGATAACAAGTATTCCTTGAAACATTAATTAGAAGTGTGGAGTGCATTATACTTAAAATTTACAATATTAATCATATTTGTTTTCTTTATTTGTTATTGGATTCTTGTCATCTCAATTTTTGTTTTTTTTCTTGCAATATCTCTTGGCTGTGCTTTGAACAGATTAATAAGATTTCTTAAAATGGATAGTAGGTGTTGGGGGGCATCATGGAAATACATTTGGAAATTGTGATTTAGCATTGCTTATCGTATATCAAAAGGAAGTATTGGCATAAATAGAAGTCGAAACTATAGAAATCTGTATGGCTGGCTAATTGGGTAAATCTTACAAGTGCTCATTCTAATTGTCCCATGTCCATCTTTTACCTGCAGGTGTGGGCACAAGTTTTGTTATTCGTGTGGTGTGGAATACAGGGATGGCCAACAGACGTGTGAATGTGCGTTCTGGAGCGAAGATTATTCTAATGAATCGGCAAATTATCTTACCCAGGAGTTTGAACAATGGGCATGGGATTCATTTGAGTCACTCCCGATGATGAATGCTTATTCAGATCAAGAAAAATCACAACTGGCATTGATCCAGAGGTTCCTTGCAGGGGCGTTCAGTTTGACGGATCATCAACCTCAACAATCCCCGCCTCGCTATACAGATTCCTATGTTGATCCAATGAAGGATCTGCACCAGCTCCCTTGGCTTGAAAAATTTGTGTCCGTTATGAGTGACAATTACTATGACGACTACATCCAATGAAGTCGATTAGCATTCCTATATTGTTTGATTTATGGGGTAAAGTGTATCTTGCACTTCCACTATTTGGACATATATAGCGAAAGGTCCTTTCTCATTCAGTGCTCGTATTCCTTCTTGCGCTCAAACCTTATGAGCGTAAATTTCTTTGTGCAAGGATTAGGAGTTTATACATTATAGAGCTTCCTTCTTGCAGAATGAAGAGGAACGTATTGAAGGAAAACAAAAGGATAAATGTTTTTGACAATTTAAAAGGCAATGAAGCAAACAGGGTTATATGTTGTCCATATAAGTGATTCAGTTCTTATATAGTATTGGCATTTGACAGTGAGCATAGTGTTTTCTTCTTTGATACGAGATGATCAACATGCTTGGAATTTTTGAGCATTTTTATGTGATTAGGCCTACTAAATTTGCTGGCACTTTGCACTTAAAACTGCTTATGAGGTGGTTATTCAATTTTTAGGGGAAAAATGACTTTCCTTTTTCTGTTTTTAGTGGCGTGATTATTTTCTTCTTGGGATTGATTTCGATATTTCTGTATCGATAGATAGAACTACGTAAATATTGGGAAATTTGAACGGCTTGTTTTCATTTTAGAAACATTGTTTATGGTTATTAATCACTGAAATGAATCAAGCACACCGCAAAACGGCATACATCTCATGATCATGAGGCCATTCCCGAGGGCAGATGGCTGATTCGAAATATAACGGCATAATTGTTCGTCCAGTGAAAATTGAACATGCTCCAAAACTCATAGGACACTGCCTAAGATCTTTCTTCTGTGTCTTGCTTAATGGCATCAACCCTGCTGAAAAGGGCCGGAATTGGCAGGTATCGAGGCAGGCCAGGGGTGACCTAGCAAATGCCCCCTTGATGTCCCTCAGGCAGCACCCTAGGGGCATGGGATAATCTCTGGCACAATTTGGTGGGTTCAAGTCACCATTAAGTCCCCTTCCCCACCATTCTCATCCGTCACCACCAAGAAAACAAAGAGAGATGTAACCTCCAAAAGAAAAGGACGGTCGAAATTTTTCAATCTATGCGAAATTGTGGCCCTAGAGCACATAATGGAAGATGTATGTCCATTTATAGCATGTTCAGTAAGAGGATTAGTCAACAAGACAACAATATACAAACATATAAAGATTGTGAAGCTGACATTAAATGTGCCTATAGAAAAATTTTAATCCACAAGTATTCCACCAAGATACATGCCCTATAGCCATATGGAGCTTCAAAAAATATCAAGAAACTCAAAAAGATCCAAATATAATATTTACAAAACAAACATATACCTGATTTTCCCTCATCTGCTTTCCAAAAAATTTCAAACCTCATCTCGTTTATGGATAAAAATAAATAAATTTGAAGCCATACAACCAATTGCGTCCAACGAGCTCAAGCAACATCCGAGTAAGCATCGAGTGATCATCTAGAATTATGAACTTAATTCACACGAGATGTGATTAGAACCATAACTAATTGCTTGCAGGTTAAGATCAGACATATTTGTCACCCATGGACGGGGCCCTTTAGATTCCCCACGTAAATTGTACAAATAAGAAGGCCATTTAGCTTCCATGCCACAGAGATTCCTAGCACCAATTTTGATCATTTTCCGGGTTCTATCAAGAACAACAAGGCTGGAAAATGTGGAAAAACTGTTCCCTACAAACACATCTGATCTTAAGCAAACTTCATAATCAATGGCTGATTGAATGAGATACGGGTGCTTCTTGTATATTTCAATAACACCTAACTTTTTCTTCTCGAAAGGAAGCAAACCCTCCTTCCAACCAGTCAATATAGAGTTATCTTCAAGAAGGGTATCAGCCACCGCAAGGTAAATTACAGCAGGAGTTTTCAAGCCGACAATATTTCCAACTCTTTCCATAATTTCCTCCTTACTGCTACAAATTTCACTTATATTTAATCTTTGTTCCAGCTTCTTGCAGTGAATCGTCCAATCCTTTTCTATTCTCATATGAACTGATACATAAGGCACTGAATTGATGACATTTTGAGATGGCCCAACTTTGCGAATTTCTTTCGACCCAATCTCTCTAATCTTGGAAACAATCTTATCAGCTTCACTTGATATTTCTTCCACCCAAACCAAGCATTCGAAGACCCTTGCATAGTCTTTAACTGGCCAATGATCATGCCACATAAATGGGTTCTTGCCAACAATCTGAATGATTTCATACCCGTCATACAGATTGTTCATAAACTGTCGTAACTGATCTAAATCTCTCTCGACTGTCCACCTCCTTCCACTCCTCTTTTGAAGCTTGAAAACATCGCTTCCGTTGGAAACCTCTGAATAACGACCTAATTGGACAAACCCCTTGCAAAGAGAGTTAAATTTGTCGAATTGGAAAACCTTATCGAGTGAAATAGGTTGCAACAAATCAACTTCTTTATAAAATAGTGACGCACTCAAGCTAGGCATCAACAATGTTCTATTAAGCATTCTTGCGGTTAAACAAGATCTTGCAAAGGCAATTTTCTGATTGTTCAACCCCCAAATGATTTGAGGAACCTCCAAAAACTTCATCTTTTCATTACTAAAATCTCGATTCAACATTGACGGTCCATTGTCGAATGCAAAGAGGTTCTTGTTTCCAATCCCACCAAGGGTATAAAAAGTGGGAAGAAAAACTGCTCTTAGAACCAAAGCAATGATCGCCAGTGCCATACATTTGCAGGCCAGAGAATTCAAATGGAATCCAAAGAATCTCAAATGCTTACAATTTGATATGTCCATTTGAGATTCAATCTTCAATTCTCAGAAATTAAATCATTCCAATCACAATCTTATCCTACTCCCAAGAAATGCATTCACATACATAAGTTCTGATCATTTAACGAGGATAATTGATGTCTAATATTTCTCTCGCCTGACAGGAACAAAACCATAACCAGTTAAACCACTAATTTTTTTTTTTAAAAAAAAAAAACACACACACACACAATACTGATGAAATCGAGAGAACAAAAATCAAATAATCATCAGTTCTTACCTCGATTCAGTAGTCAGAGATAAAATCCAAGCAGCGATTTCTGAAATTCAGAAAACCCAGTAACATTCCTTTCAATTGACGATAAAATTTGAAGACGGAAATAAAAACCCGATTCTTACATGCAAAGTGATTCCAAGATAAAGCGCTAGAATCCAAAATGGCTTTTTGATTTATGATAAAATGAATTTGAATTCTAAGAAAGACCCATTTGTGGATACTAATCCAAAAAATGAAAAATTCTATTAATTGAAAATCAAATTGAGCCCATCACAACCGTACGACTCGGAACTAAAGAATTTCTTGATTCGGCATATCCAGCTCTGAAAAGAGAAATTCGAATCTACAATTTGTCAATCAATCAAGGGATGTATTAATGCTTCTGGTTCTTTGACTTTTGTCACCTCACTCTTCTTATAATTGCATATTGAAGGTTGTAAATGGATTAGTACTTAGAGGGTGTTTGGTACAGATTAAAATCGGATTAAAATTGAAAAATTAGTCGTTATTGTTGACTTTTATTAGACGAGTGGGATCATAACGGTCATATCTTCAATTTTAATTATTATCAAACAGGCTCATAATTTATTTTTAATTTTGANATATCCAGCTCTGAAAAGAGAAATTCGAATCTACAATTTGTCAATCAATCAAGGGATGTATTAATGCTTCTGGTTCTTTGACTTTTGTCACCTCACTCTTCTTATAATTGCATATTGAAGGTTGTAAATGGATTAGTACTTAGAGGGTGTTTGGTACAGATTAAAATCGGATTAAAATTGAAAAATTGACCGTTATTGTTGACTTTTATTAGATGAGACCAAATAACGATCATATTTTCAATTTTAATTTGATTAGTATCCAACTAATCAAATGAGATAAAAAATCAATTGAGGAAAGTAAAGAAACATGGTCAGAGCATTGGGAGTAGGAATATCGCAGAAAAAAACGAAAAAAAGGAATTGAAAAAACAGTGTCAGAAATGTTCAGAAGCAGAAGTAGTTGGCAAAATTATACTGTCCAATGTTGTAGAGGACAAAGGAGATATAGCCAGATGGCAACATGTGGGAACGTTAGACAGTTGGGACCGCCACCGCACCGGGGCTGGCCACTGGAGTGGGAAACTGGGAATCTTGTGACCGAAACAAACTTTATAATACTTTTATGATAATAAAAAAATATGAATGGTTGAACTGTAATCCATCCACAATCAGAGGCGGAGTCGCCGAGAGAAGGGCATGGGCCAAAGTTTTCTGAATTTATTTCTTTTTATTCCTTTGAGACTCGTGAATATTTTAAAACGGTAATCAAGAGCCTGCCCGACGAGTGAAATATATAATTCAAAACTTGTTAAAAGAGGTGAAGTCAAAATGAGAATTATAAGACAAAAAAATGGTCTACTAAATTCATTTTTAACGGTCATGTTTGATTATTTATTTTGAACTTAGGGCATGTTTGATATGCTTAAATTTTCTAGGCAAAATGGAAAATGAATTCTATTTTCAACTTTAGCATTGTATGATGACAATTTTTTTTCCTTGAAAGTGACTTTCTTGGTTTGATCACACGGTGACACTTTCCTTGAATTTGATGAAAAAGTTTTCCCACCAATATGGTGGGAAATGACTTTCCAGCCTTTTTTTTTTATTTAATTTTGCATGTGGAAGAAATTCTAGATACAATGGTAAAAAAAATTATCACTTTTATTGACAATTTTCATGCAAAATAAAGCCAAACGAATGATATTCGGTATGATAATTTTTTTTTTTTGGCAATTAGAACAAATTTTAGACCCAATGGTAAAAAAATTTATTACTTTAATGGACAATTTTCATAAAAAATGAAGTCAAACGGATACCAAACTTTCAACATTTTTAGGTGGAAAATTATACCAATCAAACACAATTAATTATAATTCTCAGTAAAACAATTTCTAGACAATTCAATTCATTGTAAAACATTTTCTTTCCACCTATTTTTCACATTTGCAATCAAACGGACCCTTACTGTTTGAACATTGTTCAATTGGAAAATTGCATTGCGAAGCTTTCAGTGAATGTTTTGAAATTTTTTAAAGAGCCTATCTGACAAGCGAAGAACAATGTCTTAAAATAAGTCGAAAGAGGTGTTGGTGAATATAATTCTAGATTTGAGTGATTACTTTAAAATCGTTGGGAAATAAAACAGATCTAAGTAATATATATTTGACATGATATAAAATACATGATCATAAACAAACAACAAGATAAAAGGCAAAATAATTTATTGGAAGGTGAACATAGTTTATTTAATTGACTAATATGGAGAAAAACAAATACAATAATTGCTCTTACACAATTATTCCATATTTCAGTAACACAAAACTTGCGAAAAAAGTCTATTATTTGTAAAGGGTGGAAGCAAAACCTTAGAAATACTACAAAAATGGAAACAAGAAAAAAAATTCAACGTGAAATAAATGAAACAATATTTTCTCAAAAAATCCAACCTAATTTGGGTTAAAAAAATTCAACAATCTCCACATTAAGTTGACAAGAATTTGTGTCAAACTCTTCAACAAGAATCAAATTTTTTCCAACACAAAAATACTCCTCATCTTCCACAGTATCTAACACGGATACATAAATCCAAACATTAAGTTCCCCAAAATTCACAAAGAATTAGAAATTACCAATCAGTATCAAAGCACACTCTGTAGCAGAATCAGCTTCCAATACTTTCATAGAAGGCCATGGCTAGTCTCAACACCTTCAAAATCGCTAAAAGTACGTGCATTCGAATCAGCATCCACGTACCTATCTCCAAACTTGATTGAGTAGTATTCTTCAATATGGACCTCGAACCAAATCCCAAATGTACAGTACTAAATTCAATTTCCACCACGGTACTAAATTTGTGCCGACTTTTCTTCACAAATTATGTCCGACCTTGCAAGAAGTATAATTGGGACATTTTTCGTCCCTCCAATACAACACGAACACTCTATCGAACCTTCAATACTCCACCTCCTCCAAGTACCCTTTTGAATCAAAAGTACTCAATGAAAATGAGATTTTTTTTCAAGTCTGGAATATGTCGAACTGATCAAGTGTTCTACATGTTCCATCCACTAGTTTCAATTTGACTCTACTAATACCAGCTACCCGACAAGGTTTGTTGTTATCCATGACAACGACACCTTACGTCATTGTTTCATATGTTTCAAATAAATCCCAATTGGAACACATAGAAAGCACAAATTGTATCCAAAATACTCTCCTCGTTTGTTTGGATTCCACGTCGGAAATCGTCAAAACATCTTCATCACTCAATAGTTCTCATCTATGTTGGTCTCGTCTGAAATACTTAATTGATTCCCATGATTTGCAGTCAAATTACTTTGTTCAGTTATTTGTCGTAATCCCTTTTAATGTGTCATTTCTTCTTGCAATAGTAACAAACCTGATTACTGAAATTTGACATCGGCTTACCTCTTCTCGGATCACCATGAACAATATGACATTCTTCATCTCTGACCTCAGATTCAACCAAATGCTTCATCTTCTGTTTTGAAAACAAGACATCATACGCATTTTCAATGGTGAGAGTATCACGACTATACAAGATCGTGTCTCTAAATGATGTAAATGAAGTGGGTAGCAAAAAAAAGAAGGATTAAGACAAAATCTTCTTCATCATACTTTACCCCTAAAGTTTCTAAATTAGCAATGATCTCCTTGAATGCAGTCGATAATTTTTCAAAGATCTGCCTTCGACCATGCGATGAGAATACAATATCTACTTCAGATGCATTTTTCTTGTCAGACTTTTAGTCATGCACAATTACTCCTACTTCAACTACAACGCAACTGCCGTTTTCTCCTTAAAAACGTCCTGAAAAATATTGTTAGAGAGATGGAGATAGATCTGTGAAAGTGCGTTCCGCCCCGTTGTCCAAGTTTTGGACATTTTGTCAAATTCCAACAAGAGGCATCATCCAAATCTATCTATGCGAGTACAACTCGCATCTTCACTTGACATAACGAAAATTTTGTATTGTGATCCAAGAACGAAACTTCATACTTCAAGGTTACTTACAATAACAAAAACATCGAACAAATCACAACCAATAATTTTGATACGACTTGTTGGGAAATAAAATGGATCGATGTAATATATATGACACGATGTGAAGCATATGATTGCAAACAAACAATAAGATGAAAGGCAAAATAAATTAATTGTCAAAATAATTAATCGGCATATGAACAGAGTATTTTATTCGATTAATTATTATGGAGAAAAATATATACAATAAATGTGCCCACACAATTATTCTATATTTCAGTAATATAAAACTTGTGAAAAAAGTCTAATATTTATAAGGGTAGATCCCAAATCTTAGAAATACCACAAAGATAGAAACAAAATAAAAAATCATGTGAAATAAAGGAAACAATAGATTCCAATAGAAACACATGCAAAGAAGGAAAAATATTTCTCAAAAATCTAACATAATTTGTGTAAAAGAAAATCCAACAAAACCAAAATCAACTTATCAATCTTACCAAAAAATTGACAGAGTAACGGTAAGGATATGAGTGAAACATCAAGTAAAAAAATCTCAAAATAACACCAAAATCAAAATGTATGCAAAGTCGAGGCAAAAATTGAACTATTTGTCCTTAAATCGAATTTGCTCTACAGCGGTGCCTACGGATGATGGCAATCAGCCCCCAAGATACAACGACAAACTTCTTGTATCAGTAACACTTCAAAACACAAGAACAACGAACCGAAGATTGAATTTTTGTATTCCTTTAAATGAAAAAAAAAACGAGCTTTTATGTAGAATTTAGACTTGAAAAATATGAATTTAATGTTATGCTATGATTGCACATTATTGGTATAAATAAATGGACGTCTCAGGAGTCTAATTTATAGAGAAGTAAAGGTTGTGAGTGAAGTGCCGCGCTCCAAACTCAGTAAGTTTTGCCCTTGCGTCGCTCGAGCGTCAGAAACAGAGATTCTGTCGCTCGCCTATTTGACCATCGGATTAAGTCGAATATTTAATTGAAATTGATATGAAAGTCATTTTTTCATGGTTTAATATTTAAATCAATTCCAACAAGAGTTTACGTCAAAATAATAATTAATGGGTAAAAATAGGACTATTATGTCCATTTCTAACATCTCATTATTTTGACCACAGCCTTTAAAGGTTTTTCAATTCAAAAAATGCGTT
>CAIGRH010045016.1:0-14269 GCA_903798295.1 Fraxinus nigra | reverse complement strand
GTTCGGGAAGTGTTTATAAACAATCTAAACTATAATTAGATAGAAACAAGTGGTGGACAAGTGGATAGTATTTGCCCTCTGAAATGTTTGGATAAGAAGTGACTTGAGTGTTCATAACAATTTATAAACATGAGGCAAACATAGGCATGGTTTAGAAAGGAGAAAGGTTAATGTTAATATAATTTATAGGTTTGTTGTGTTTGGTACAATTTGAATATATCTTATTGGTTTGTACTTTGAAGTGTCCNTACAGGAAATTTTGTCATGCATCAGACAATATATGCTTATTACCACTTCATGAAGCCTTCTTTAGCTCCAAGGTATGTGGTGTTAGCTAGCTTTTATGTTATGCTAAGCATGTTCGGGAAGTGTTTATAAACAATCTAAACTATAATTAGATAGAAACAAGTGGTGGACAAGTGGATAGTATTTGCCCTCTGAAATGTTTGGATAAGAAGTGACTTGAGTGTTCATAACAATTTATAAACATGAGGCAAACATAGGCATGGTTTAGAAAGGAGAAAGGTTAATGTTAATATAATTTATAGGTTTGTTGTGTTTGGTACAATTTGAATATATCTTATTGGTTTGTACTTTGAAGTGTCCTGTATAATGATAAGGATGTTTGAATTTGTTATTTCTTGTATCTGTAAGATTGGGGAATGGGAACATTTTGCTTTATTTCACGGAATCACATGGCTAAGTCCTCATATATATCTTCTGTACTTAATTTCCTTAAGCTTCTTTCTTAATCCCCTGCCTTTTGTCTGTTTGTCTTGTATAACCGTTAATTATGTTTTTGTTTCGCTATGCTTCTCGCTTATGTTGCCTTGATGGTACAGCAAGGTCATGGATGTTTTCATTAGGGCTGCTGAATACATGGAAATTCCAGTTCGTCGTACTGATGAAGAATCTCTTCAGAAATTGTTTGTGTTAGTCAGGAGTGAGTTGAATCTAGACACCAGAAACATCCGGCAAGAACAAGCTAAGTTTTGGAAGCAGCATCCTGCTTTAGTAAAGGTGACGTGCTTACTCTTCACAAGTTTGAAAGCTTCGATAGGAGTACCCTTTTTAGATAGCTGGTTTCTGTTTGCAGAATGAATTGTTGATTCAAGCCCATTTGACCCGTGAGACTGCAGCATTATCACCATCTTTGCAGCGTGATTTCAAACAGATACTTGCCCTTGCACCTCGACTTCTTGAAGAATTGATGAAGGTTTTATTATTATTATTATTGTTGTTATTGTTATTTTTCACATTTCTGTCTGACCTATGGTAATTGTACTTCTTTCTACCCTTTTTACTAAATCAGTTTTTCCTTTTCCTTTTTTGGTGATTTCGTTTTAAATGAATTGTTTGTGTATGGTGCTTTCTTAAACATTCCCAAGCTGCACTAACGTCAACTCTTTACTCATTCTATCCATCAAGTATCTAAATATATGAAGCTCTCAGTTTACTTTGTTCTTAGACTGCCCCTCCAATATTCAAACATGCCAGGTCCTTGGCAGAGAACACTTGAGAAGAGGCAGAATGAGAAAGGAAAGGCGATAACTGGCCTGAAGATCTGTCTTTTCAACCTTTTTTTTTTTTCAAAAGGGGGATCAAAGGATTTTACCCCTCCCCCTTGAACTCTGTCCATTGGCTTGGGAAGACTTTGTTCTTACCACTTGAGCTAGGCATCGGCCTTGAATGTTTTTTGACTTAAACTAGTATTGTAGGTTACAATTGTTTTTTGGACTTTATATAATTGTTGATAATTGTAATGAAATTTTTTTCTCCATGCAGATGGCAATTATACCACGCACTCCACAGGGGCATGGGTGGCTAAGACCTGCAATCGGGGTGGTTGAGCTATCTCAGAGTATCATCCAGGTATTGCTCCACTCTGTGTATTTTTCGAGAGTAAGGGTGTGTTTGAGCCACATTATTTTGGAAGAATGTATTATGAAATAGTAGATTGATAGATAATGTGTGGTTGAAAAAGAAGGAAAAGTTATTGATGTGATGAAAATATTATTTTATTGAAGAATGTGTAGTTGAAAATAAGTAGAAATAAGAATGAAAATTTTAATGTGTACCAAACAAGGGCTAAATATGATAGGAAGCATAACTAGTAACATAGCACCATGATTTATAATATTCTTTATGAAAGAAAGAAGAAAACCTGATACGTGCTTAACTCATTCTAAACTTTGTTAATTCACTATCATTCGGCTAGTTTAGGGAATTTGTCTGAAGTTTTTGTATAAAAATGAATTCTTCTAGTTATGGAATATTTCAACTGATTTTGAAGTTCTGCATATTGTAGAAAAAGACCTGTCTCTCTCCACCCCATAATTTTTGCCTTATTTTGGAAGGCCTACTTTTCCTGTATATTGTTATAACAGTGGCATTTGAATTGTATTTTCCATGTCACTTTTCAAACCCAAAATTTCAAATCGTGATAAAATGATGATTTCATTAATTTTTTTTTTTATTAAGGTGAAAGTATGATATAACAAATTTGAGTTAAGTGGAACAATTTTTTCATGGACATCCAATAGGAAGTTTAAGAATGACAATATGAAGGGGGAGCATGTCAGACCTCGAGGTCAATTAACATTGCCGTGATCCATAATATGAAAAATTTGTTATCCTACGGTTGTAGAGTTTTAATCAGAGTTAACTATTACATTGTCACATATAGTAAAAACTAAAAACAGATACAAGTACATTGGCCTCTGTTGTCATAAAATGAAATATGAACATTAGACCCAAAAAAGCCTGTGAAAAAGCATCAAATGATATCCAACCTGATTTCATTATAAAAATGGATGACATTCCTCATCCATTGTGAGGTGCTCGTGCTTTTCTAGTTGAAAGGATCTTTTCTAGTTGAAAGGATCTTTAAAGCTCTCTGTGCTATACCTGAGGTAATGCTACTAGAAGCACTGTAACAAGCTTCAGAAATATTTTTAATTTTACAATTTGTGTTAGTTACTTCTTTTGATAATTATGAAAGAATAAATGTTATCTATTGTCTATTAGATTTTCTAACCATTGGATAACAACTTCATATAATCTCAAAATTAATAAAATCTTGATTCTGAGATTGGTCTAGAATTTCTGCAACTAAAATGCTTTTTGACTCCAAGACGTTAGTATGTCAAATAGGAAGTTCAGCTGCCTATAGAATCCTGTGAAATTATACAATTGCCCTTCTGGTCGATTTACATTTGCAAAATTCTTTTATACATGCAGGCTGTTCCCCTCAGTGCAAGAAAAGCAACCGGGGGATCCAGCGAAGGGTATGGTCCCTTTTTGCAGCTGCCACACTTCACTGAGTCTGTTGTAAAAAAGATCTCCAGAAAGGTTGATCTCCTTCTTCTGGCTCTGTGCTTTATGCCTGTGTGCCTTTCTCAGTGTGCGCATATGCATGTCATTTAAATAGCAATGTTGTTTGACGCTGTCATCTGCCTTGCACCATTTTCTGCTCCACCAAAGATGATTTTAATTCTTTTGTTAATGATGTCAAATACACTTCAAACCATAGTTATTAGACTTGACCCGATCATCGACCTAAATAATTCATCGGGTCATCGGGTGACTAATTCAACCAGTGGGTCAATGATTTAACCGATGGGTCATTGCTGATTCATACATCCAAACAATTTTTGTTTCTCTCTTTTTTTTAATAGTTTATATACTTATTATTATGTGTTATAATTACTATTAAAATACGCATTTTATCAAGTTTGAAATTTTCCTAAATAAATAAATAAAATTATAAGTGATTGAAATTAAAGCTTTCAAGTTTCTGCAGGTGTTTTCAAGTTCGAATCTATATTTCAGACAAACATATACTTTAGTATAAATTGTTGTGTATGGCTGTCGGATGATTTTGCCAGTTTTATCAGTTCTTAACTGGTTCATATGCTTTCCGATCAAAATGTACAAACTGGCCCGGCACTATTCCCGATTTGGCAGGTTTCGGGCCGACTCGGCCAGGCCGGGCCAGTTTGAATAACTATGCTTCAAACGATAATCTTAAATCTACAAATGCTTCTCTTGAGATCATTGCGTCCCTTCACGATTAGCACATCAATCTTCTTGACCACATCACGCACAGGTCTTGGATGGTCATTGAAATCTAGGTAGGATGGTGTAATCCTCTTGACTACTACTGTACTATTACAATGTTTCACACTGGTAACATGGAAGTCCCAATATATTCTCTCCATGTGTATTCTGTTCCCATGGGCGATGTATTGGGCTCAACTGTTTTTGTCTTCTGTTATTTGTTCAGAAAGTACGCACATTACAAGATCTTCGAGACATGAAACCAGAAGAGCGTGCAGAGCTGTTGACTCAGGCTGCTAGTTTTTCTGCGGATGAATCCCGAGATGTGGAGATAGTAATTGAAATGATGCCTTCTATTTCAATTGATATAACATGTGAGACAGAAGGTGAAGAGGGGATACAAGAGGGTGATATTGTAACAATGCAGGCTTGGATTACTCTTAACCGTGGCAATGGCTTAGTTGGTGCTCTTCCACATGCTCCTTACTTTCCTCTCGAAAAAGAGGAGAATTTCTGGTTACTTCTTGCAGACTCCTTGTCAAATGATGTGTGGATCTCTCAGAAGGTAAATTTCGTAGACGAAGCAACTGCAATAATTGCTGCAACAAAAGCAATTCAGGAGTTGGCGGAGGGGTCGGGTGCCAGTGCGAGGGAAATAAATGCAGAAGTAAGAGAAGCAATTGATAGAGTTAAGGCTGGTTCTCGGCTAGTGATGTCCAAGTTTCAGGCTCCTGCAGAGGGAAACCACAACCTGACTTCTTACTGCCTGTGCGATTCATGGATTGGTTGTGATGCAAAGTCTAGTATTAAGTTGAAGGTTTTGAAACGTAGCCGGGCAGCAGGGACGAGGGGTATGGTTGTTGCAGATGAGTTACCGGCACTAGAGGATGGTGGTGATGAGGTGGACGAGGAAGATGAATATGATGATGATTACGAGAGTGAGTACAGTGAAGACGATGATGGTGTTAAAGGAAAAGAGGCTAATGGAGCTGTGGCAAACAGCACTGCCCATGTTAGAGGCGATGACAGTTCAAGCTCCGATGGTTCAGAAAGTGAGGAAATTTAGAAAATCTTTTCCTTCATTTTTGTTTTGTTTTTTACGTTAAATTTTTTAATTTTCCGAGAGAAATAAAGGGTATAAACGAATTTTTTGCCATATTTCTGTTGATAAAACATTCATAAACAGCATAGTCGATTTTAGAGTTTGTTTTGTACAAGTTGAAAAAGAATATGTTTAGAGTAGAATCAACAGACGTGATTTTGTCCTAGATGACATTTTAGTGCTTGGTCCTATCTTCTGTTATACACGGAAAATAGTTTAATCAACAGACATAATCTTACAAAAAGATCTGTGTATATATAAATTACTTCAAAGCACTCCTTTCTTTCAAGCACGTTCACATCTCAATATGGCAGCAAAATCAGACTACAACATTGAAAAAATATGGACAAAATAATTAATGTACGAAGCGGAAATGGGAGTGGATTGGGGAAAACAAGAAGCATTTATGTTATTTGTTTCACACCGCTATCTGCTTAGCTCTTTTATCTTCTTTGGAAGTTGAAGAACTTGATGCCGAAGGCAAAGCCGAAGAAGAAAATGAGAACCCAAACTATATGCATTATGCCCACAACTGGAAGGAAGTCGTGTTTGAAACCCAAGCTTTCGTCAAGATACGCCTTCACTGTCATATTACCAGCTCCAGGCACCTCTAATAGAGAAGATTTATCGCCAACTTGAGAGGCGACTAGACCGTAAATTGTCCAAGCAACAGGCGAACCCCAGTAGTACCACCTCCACCATATTGGAATTTGCTGCAGTCATAAAAAAAGGTCAGCTTCCAATAAACTTTTATGGCGTGTTTGGTAGAGTGGATTAGACAGCATTTTAATGATGAAAAATAGTTAAAATCTTGTTCATTGTACTGTCCAAATGTACCAAACATGCCATTAGAGATAAACTTTGTGACTTAATAATAAAGTTTCTTGTTTAAACTCTGTACTCACAGTCCTGGGGATAAGGAAACCCGAGAACAAGTTCCAGAAACTGAGGAAGAAAGACATAACAATGGCAGCAATCTGGAGACCTGGAGTCAGCGCCACAAGCATCATCCCGTACAGCGTGTAGTAGACGAAGCACATCAAAATAAAATAGTAGAACCAGAAGAATTTCCCGACTTTCCACTCGAACCCAATCATTGAATATAGTAGAAGAGAGTACAGAATAGTCTGAACTGCAATGTAGATTATCTCTATGGCCACCTAAAGAAAATAAGATATATAGACAGTTGAATGTTGATCACATGCCGAATGTGATTTTAGTAGTTATATTATAGTAAATTACTTCTTATGCTTCTGCCTAAAAAATGCTAGCTTGCAGAAAGAGTTAAAATTTACTTATAATTTGATAAGCGGAAATGTATAATGATACCTGAGCAAATGCACAAGGCAGTGCTGAATACATTCTAGCTGCCCTTTCGCGGTAGAATACTGTTCTCTCTATAGAAACAACACCTTGCACAGACGAACAATTGGTGGCTCCAAGGAAAAGAACAGAAGCATAGATGGCTCCCAAAAGGTTCTGTAAATCTTGTTGTTTTTGGCTGTTCCAGAAAGTTAACGCCGCCTCAGATATAAATGCAAGTTTTTTTAAAATCAATAATAAGATCATAATATTATGTACTCAAATAAATGAAGAAATCGAATGTGTAATTTCGTTTAACCAAGCCAAAGGCGAACCATATGCAGTCGAAATGTCGATTATAACTTAAGAAATACCATCATAGAATAATGTGACAAGGAAATTATGGGCTTACGTTTTTTGTCCCTTGTCCCAAAATATGACGCCGAATATAGTACCTATGACTATTGTCATGAAGAACCGAATGACATTATATTGCGGATTCCTCCAGTAAGACAAATGCTGCTTCCAGAAACAGGCTTTGCACTGAGTAAGAAGTGATTGCGAGTACTTAGTTGGGAAGTAGAGGTCCTTAGAACCTGGTGGAGGGGTACTGAGTTCTTTGATAAGTTCTTGATTTCTCCTAAAAAAAATTTCGAGGGAAAAATAATTTTCAGGATAATCTAAAAATCTGAGAAAATCATAAACAAATATTCAGAAAAAAGTCATTACATGTTTTACTTACTGATAAACGGCGGAGCTGGCAAATATATCGGCAAAATCGACTCCTAGTTGACCCTCAACTGCTGGCGTGCTAATCTCTAGCATCCATGTAGCTGGATTGTACCCGTCTCTAATCTTTGGAACCCCGTGAATAGCCTGGCATATGTTAAAAACATTTACAATCCAATTGTGTTCAAAGTGAAGAAACACGAAAATAAGCAATTATGCACGAGTAGTATATTGGTTTTGCTTGATAATAATACTATTTATTATTATGATGATGGAACATTGTTGATGTGACTGTCTACGTGGAATAATTGGATTGCGCAGTTCAATTTTTACGAGAGAGGGGGAGAGAAGAGAGAAGAGAGAGAGAAATGTGAGGGATAAGTGGCCATATCACCGATGTTTCATCATCATGACGATAAATAACATTATCAAAGAACAGCAGCAAATGATATTTACTTCAAAATATTCTATCAGCTTGTGAGAGTGGTGACCAAGTGGTCCAGCATAAATGACCCGCCCTCCTCTCTTCATCAGAAGTAACTGCATCAAGCTCAATAATTAGCTGTAGGCATCTGAAAAGAATGGAAGATTCAAGAAATAGAAAATAAAAAATTCATAATGCATAAGAAGTCTTGACCATACTTCATCAAAAGCTTCAAAAATGTCTATGCTTGGTTGATGAATTGTGCAGACCACAGTTCTGCCTGTATCCACTGTATTTCTCACAGCACGCATAACTATAGCAGCAGCTCTGGCGTCAAGGCCCGATGTTGGTTCATCCATGAAGATGATAGACGGGTTAGCAACTAACTCTACAGCTATTGTTAACCTCTTCCTCTGTTCTGTTGAAAGGCCATCAACTCCCGGAAGCCCGACCAAGACATTTCTTGTTGGGTTAAGCTCAACCAATTCCATCACTTCTTCGACAAACATCTATAGTCAAGATAGCAAAGGAGATAGATTGTACTTCTACGTAAACTCAAAGAAACAATTTCAAATAATCAAGCCATATATGTTAGATTGAGTGGAGACTAATCATACTTTTTAATTAAGGGGGTGTATTGAACATTCACATTTGTGCATTAGGTCGTTTAGATTCCTTACATTGTATAAAGGAGTTTGAGGGGGTTGTTTTTGTGTGTAGTGTGTGTGAAAGACACAGAGAGGCGTGAGATTTCAGTTGTGAACTTCTCTCAATTTAGTGAAATCTGCAGTGGAAGTAGCTCTCGTATTGAGAGTGAACCATTACAAATCTCTCTGTTTCTGTTTCTGTTTTGCATTTCTATTTTCTTATTCGTAGTCCATTATTTCTCTTTGGTTTTGGAATTTAGGCATAATCCATAACAATATACCTTTCTAGTGTTGGTTTTCACATCTGCAGGAAGACGAAGCCAAGCAGAGTACAGAACAGATTCATAAACAGTAACATTGGGGGAATGAATATCGTTCTGCTCACAGTATCCACTAATTCGTGCAAACGTGGCCTGGTTCTTTGGGTAACCCGAAATGCTGATAGTCCCTTCAATATATCCACCTGTCTTTCTTCCGGCCAACACATCCATCAGGGTTGTCTTTCCAGCCCCACTAACACCCACAAGTGCTGTTAGTACCCCAGGTCTGAAAGCACCGCTAACATCTCGTAATAGTTGGAGACGATTTTCTTCAACTCCTTGAGTTTTCATTTCCTGGTTCAGTAGTAAACTTTCCACATTAATTTGATCAAAAAATGAGTTATGAGAAATCTTCTAATTCAGCAACTTTTTAATGACTCGACTATCAGCTGATGAAAAATGAAGTTTTCCCATTAATCCCATTATTTAATTTATCATATGGAAAAGTATTGGTGCTTCGTTCCACTGATCGTGTCTACTGAAGTTGGGAAGCGCATTTCGACCAATGACTAGATAAAAATTAAACTTGAAAATGTAGAATGAAATTTTAAGGAAGATACTTACAGCAGGCATATCCACATAGTAATTTATATGGTTGAAAGCAAGTGAAAGGGGTTGGAAAGGCAACAACATTCCTTTTTTCGGCGCGCTAATCACAGCGTCACTTATCAAGTCTGAACTCATTGAAGCATGTCTCACTTCCTTCTCTACACCTGTAGTTAAGTAATTAATGATACTATGAAACACATACTTTTAATGCCTACCTTTGTCTTTCTTTTTTTATACGATCATTATCAGGACTTGAACAATTTACTGCTCAAAATGAAACCGCTAACTGAGATCTTCTTTCTCTCCTTTTCTCATATATGATGTATGAATTATTCATATTTTCTTCTATAAAAGATGAAAATGAGATACTTTCTAGTGCTGATAGTAATCAATAGAAACAAGTTCCAGACAAGGCATTATATATGGTTCAAACATCCTAATCCTTCCAAAGAGAGGAGAAAGGCTCTTATTATCTACTAGTGACATGTTTAGCATGGAGGATTGGACCGTGCAAGAAGAAAATAAGCTAAAATTTGGTTCATTTGATTGTCCAGTTTATCCCAGCCTACCAAACATGCTCTTAATTTCCTGATTGAATACTAAGATTACTATTCATGGGTCAATAAGTAAACAAGAATGATAAGTGAAGATGCACCATACCTTCAGATGTCCCCGTGATATTATTTCCAGAGAACGACTTCTTCTTTTTACTATCATTCTCATCCAATACTATAGTGTTCGCATTACCTAAAGCTGAAAATTGATTTAAGGGAAAGTTTGATTAACCTCAACTTCCATTCACAAGCAAGGAAACTAAAATTGATAGAGGTTATAAATAACTTACGATTTAAGAAAGTAAGCGCTACTATAAATAAAATGTTGAAGAGAAAAGAAAAGCCTATGAGTGCGCCAACGCAAATCCAAAACCAGTAGTCATCTGTATAGAAGCCTCTTGACTGGAGGAGGACTTTTCCAACAGTAGGTTCATTGAAACGGGGATCTGTATTAGGCTGCACCCAAAAAAGGGTCAAGACTCTGATGAAGGGTTCTTTGTTACATTGAAGTGAAGCAAAAGGTCAAATATTGAGTGCATATTTAGTACACAATACTAGACATGTCATCGCAAACTATGGAGGGCACTTACTGCACTCCATCTTTTGTCAAGAAATTCATTCATCACTATAGCATTTTGTCCATAACTCATTGGAGAAATGTAATAGGCCCATTTCATCCATGGCTGAAGGTCATCTGCAATCACCAAAGGAAAAACATCATCGTGTGATCTAAAAACTATTGATCCAATTTTCATCCTTGTTACTATAGTAACCATCACTTATTAAAAAGCATTGTGCAAGTCATGTACACTATAAAGTGCTTAGTTTCATGTAACAAAGATTCTAAAGTCTTGAAAAAATATTTCAAGAAGCTTACTTTTGGCAACTATAAAACCCCCAAGAACAAACACCACTAGCAAAGTGAAGGTCCCTAATGTGGTTGCAACAACCTGAGTTCTTCCAACTGCAGCAATGAATCGGAATAGACCGAGGGCCATCTGATGTATACTGAAGAATGTCAAGAACTGCCGAAAGAACCTACATGAAAAACTATGAATTATGCTTGCCATTTTGATTGATAAGGTATTATGCATGATTGTGATATTGCAGTTTAAAACAAAACCATGTGACCATCTTACCTGCCAGCAGCTGGAGCAAACCCGATTGTGTAATACGTAAGAATAATCCAAATAGCAGATTCCATAAACGATAGGGGGATCCTTAGTATCCAAATTGGCAAACCAAAAGCCCAAGCTGGATAGAATGAGAAATCTCTTTGTTTATAGAAAACAGGAAGTCTGAAGACTGTCATTGCAAGCTCAGCCATCCCGTTAAACATTACGTTTATAAGACTGAAGAAAAGGGCTCCAAAGAATTTCCCTCCATCTTGTAGTCTCCCATATGGCATCTCTGTTCTCAAGAACACTGTGAAGGCTATAATAGACATAATGGTTATCTGGGACGTCTTGAATATGTATACAAAAGAGTTACGCTTCATCAGTAGCCATTCCCTCGAAAAACACGCCAGAAATAGTTCCCAGTTGGATATACCATACTTATCTTTCACCAAAACAGCTGGATGGGCTTTCGATTTATCATAAGGAACTCTGAGTTCTGCAATGAGCTGTTGGCCAATATGAAAAGAACCAAAGGCTTCTGCAAATTCAGGCACTGAGATATAACTGTATGGTTGGTCTTTCCTAAACCAGTATTGTCCTTGATCTTTCTTGGATGTCACTTCTTGAAGAAAGTCAGCAACTCCTTTCCGTTCAGGACATTTGAATCCCATGAACTCAAAGTACTCAAGAACGTTTTCTCGTGGACCTTGGTAGATAATTTGACTTTCTGATAGCAAGATAATGTCATCAAAAAGATCATAGGTCTCTGGAGCTGGTTGAAGTAAAGCAATTATCATCGTGACATCCATAACGTGAACCATTTGCCTCATGTACTTGACAATCTGATAAGTGGTGGAACTGTCCAGTCCAGTCGATATTTCATCCATGAAAAGAGCTCTAGCTGGCCCGACCAACATTTCCCCTTCGTCAATTAGAGCATAGTTTTGTTCAATAATTATGATAAGTGTTAAGATATGAAGCAGAAGAATGACAAGTGCATATTCCTGGAAGACGTAATCCTTTGTACTGACATCACTGAACAGGTTGAAAAGGATGAAATATTGTACTGGTTACTCCATCTAGATTCATTGATAAGAGTCTTTTTTTTCATTTGATAATGAATCTTGGATTGAAATTTCAATTTCAATTTAAGACCCTAAAAACTAAAAGTAAACACCACTAAAAAGTTACACCAGATATCTCAAGAACATACCAGTAGTCACACGTTTCTTTTGTCCTCCTGAAATACCTCTTCTCATATCATCACCAACCATGATATTCGCACAAATATCTAATCCAAGTATCTGTCATAAAGTTAGTAGGGGGTAAGATTTTCTTAAACTCGACTTGCCTGTTAGAAACGAGAATTAGAAACGAAGAAACCTTGAGAACATAGTCTGTAACTAGACTGTTTTTTTGGCCAGATATTGATATGGCTTTCATAAATGCATCAAGTTCAGGGTCGGGTTTAATTCCTGCTGCTTTCTCACGCCTTGAAAGTTCTGCCAACAATTCATATCTTGCACCGACCCCCAAACAACGACCTGAGAAATCTAATGTCTCCCTCACTGTCATTTCTCCATGATGAAGATCATGTTGACTGATATAAGCACATGTCCTTTGAGGTACGAATTCATGCAATTCATGTCCACAGTAGGTAATTTTCCCAGATTGCTGTTTAAAATTCCACATCAAAAATAGGAAAAGAAAAGGATTATCAAATGACATTGCATCAAATATATCTAAAACATACCTTTAGATTTCTACCAAGCTTTCCAGCAAGTGCAAGCAAGAATGTTGTTTTTCCTGCACCTGGTGGGCCCAAAAGCAGTGTCATCCTGAAAAACCAACAAGTTAATGACGTCCCACATGATAATTGAACGTAGAATCGCGATTCTGAGACACCACATAATACCTCGATGGTTTAACAATGCCGTTGACATCTTCAAGTATTTGAATTTTTCTCTTCTTAGAAGGGGCGAGCCGTATTAGTCCCAAAATGCTCTGTCATCCATTACAAACCGAATCAGACATGAGAATTCACCATCCTTATTTCTTCAATCAGTAACGTAAATGAACCATATAAGAACATCATTAAATGTCAAGAATGGATCCATGGACATTGTCAAAAATAATTTTTTTTATTAACAATGAAACTCGGAATATATAATTCATGGATATCACGTTTACTAAACGGGTAAAAATAAAAATAAAAAAAATTGTATTTTTAACAAGTGAAATGAAGTAGAAATTACCTCAATTGCGTTCATGGTTGAATTAATCAAAGTTGGCAATGCTCTACTCCCAACATGGACATCCCCTTCTACTGACAAATGTTCATACCTTATTTCAATTTTTGCTGTCTCAATCCCCACACTGCATCATCACCATAAAACAACCACAAATATCAAAAAGTCTAAAAATAAAATTAAACATGGATGTCAGAATCTAAAATCTTAATACACATGAAAGTGTAATAGTACATAAAAGATCTTGATCACCTGTCAATGCGGTCCCTTAATCTAGTAAGAAACATTTCGTTATCCTCTTCGACAGCTCTGAGTATACTATCCATTAACTGCTTCTTGCGATCCATGTCAAGCTTGGTTACATCAACTTCATCTGCTTTTACTCTCCCATTTTCCTGCTCTTTTGTTAACACGACTTTCTTCAGCCTGTCGTAGGTGGGTAGCCTCTCAAGGGCGGCCCACCGAACCGCCTCCTCATCGTCATAGTCGTCGCCCCCACCCCTGCGGCCGAACACGTCAGGCGGCGGCTGCCACACCTCCCGGAAACTCCTTTTGCTTCCATGCGATGACCAGCTCCGCCTGCTCGTGGTTGATATTGCCAGATCATCACCAGTCAAAGCTGAGGCCATTTATGTGGATAACCTGGTAATCAACAATACTGAATCTTTTCTTTATCTCTATATATATCAGTGTAAAGTAAAAGAGTGATCAAGAATGTATGTATTACAGGACTCAGCCCGCTGATTATAGTGAATGAACTGCTCTGAAAAAAAAAATTTGAGAGAGAGAGAGCAGCAGAGAGGGAGCGCAGAAATGGGAGAGGATCGAGCGTGATGTGGTATATGTAGGGTGGCAGGAAAAAATAAAAATAAAAATAAATAAGAGGATGATTTTTGTAATCAAGAAGTGCAACCCGAGTTGGCAATAATAAATTTGAACAGTTAAAGAAACTTCCATTTCCATGATCCTCGTAAATAATGGGCTGTAATCCCTGAAGATAGGAAATAATTGAATGACAATTTGGGTGAGTTTCATTGTCAATATTTTTCACCTAATTTCATACTTTTGTGCCGTTTAAATCAATCAAACACATTTAATTAGTAATTTCTAGGCAAATGAATTGCATAGAATTTATTTTATTTTTCATACAAATTTCATACTCGCAATCAAACGTACTCTTATATAATTCACCATTTATTTTTACTTTACAGTGATT
>CAIGRH010045005.1:0-10912 GCA_903798295.1 Fraxinus nigra | reverse complement strand
AATCGCAAAAATCGAACCGTTTACACCCCTATGTGATCATACTAAAAAAAGATATTCCACATATGACCAAGTCAAAACCAAGAAAATTTGTTACAGAAATTGAAAATTAATACGAAATGAGAGCAACATGGTTTGCGGATTTTTCGGTCGTCGTGAATTGGAACCCATAATTTTTATTTCCTGAAATTCTTACGTATGTTTTGGGTAATTAATTAATTAAATATTTAGTTTTGTTTCATGTAGTAAATAAAATAACGGGCACGTCCCCTTAAAATCCTCACGTGACCTTATTTGATATATGAATTTGTGTACATATTTTAATTAATCAGCAAATTGGTAATTGATAATGTTTTAGATTGATTAGTTCAACCACATTCTAGTTAGCTCCAACTATATAAATATTAGGTACTCCCATCTACATATAATCCAATTATTTAAATATCAAATTATTTATAATAAGGATTTCTGTTTTTCAATTCAAAAATATCTTCGATTTTTAACAACAAAAATAATAATAATATGAGTTTAGCCTTTTTTTTTTAAGACGAATTAAGTTTTTAAAAATTAAGGGTTTGTTCTCTTCGTGTTTCAGCTTTTAGTTTTGAACTCATTTTAGGTTTTGTGTTCTGAGTGTCTATTTTGAGATTACTGAAAACGCGTTCTTTTTATCATTTTGAAAAATTGTTTTAAAAAAAAAAATGAAATTTTTGCTTGATTTTAACTGAAAACAGTTAAAACGACTTTTTTGACGTTTTGCGTTTTCTTTGTAAATTTTAAACTCGTTTTTGGAAATTCATTTCTGAAAATAGGCAAGTAAACGTGTTTTTAGTGTTTTCGAAAACTGAAAATTGAAAATGGTTTGAAAACAGCAAAGAGAACCGACCCTAAAATTATAGAAAACTAAAAGTTTAAACGAATAATTCGATTCGTTTAAAATTTAAAAGGGTGATTGAATTTATCGAATTTACATTCTTATATATTTGTCATTATCGAGGTGCTGCTGCTACATGATATTCACGGCTATTGGCCAACCCTACTAATCAAATCCCAAGCTCTAGAGATCCGAATTCCTTTTGTACACGGAAAGAATAAAAAATTGCGGCCATTATGTGGCCATCTGATGGATATATTCTTTTTTTTTTTTTTCATATTCCTTTTTTCTTTTTTTCCTTTTGTTTGAAAATTATCAAAAGAAATATGGTAATTAATATAAAGATAAAAACTAATTATAGAAGTTCGATATCAAGTATTTCTATTTTCTACGTCACTATCAGCTAGTGTTTGATTCGATAAAAATGGTGTCGTGGTGTAAACGTAATCTGTTTCTATCGTATTTGTTGTCTATTTCAATATCTAATAATTGAACTTTACTATTTACATTTTTCATTAGCACGTCTCTACGTGATTTACCTTTATCCATCTTCTATTAAAAGAGGGAATCATCCGTGCACTGCTCATTCATGACGTATTTCCCTCATTCTATTTTATCCTCCTTCACAAAACGCTGTGTATTTGAAGAAGAGAAAAATGAGAATTGCTCTGGTAAAAAATGTAGGCGGTGAAAAATTATAAAAAACAAAAAGTTGGGGGAAAATTTAAATTGAAGAAGAGAAAAATGAGAATCAAATTATAAAGATTTGGTAAAAAATGTAGGTGGCGGAAGGCGGTACTTTCCTTAGTGAAAGATAGTGATTGTATTTTTCTTATTCTTTGCATTTATATATACAAAAAAAAAAAAAATACTTTCTTTTCTTCTTCAAGAACAGACAACAAACGAAAAGTATTGGAAAAATAGAAGAATTATTCGGTTTTCTCTCGCTCTTTCTCAGTAGTACTGTGAAGTGGCAAAACAATATCTTAAATGTAGATTTCTATTCATTATTGTTATATTTTTGCCTTTTCATTTCAATTTAGTTTTTCAATATGCTTTAGGTTTTTTTCGTTTCTCTTTAGTTTTATAGGGAGAATATTTTTTTTTTCATAATTGGAAATAGAGAATAAAAATATGCCTCAAAAACTAACAATTAATGTACCAAAAATAATTTTTGTTGTTTAAATTAAAATTGGTTGTCATTATAATCTTGTTGCGGTGATACTTTTTAAAATTTATACACTATGTAAAATAAATATAATTTTGAAATTTACATATTGTAATAAATATTTTTGTGTTTATTTTTTTAATTAATATTTTCATTGATTCAATTGCGTTTGACGTTTAAAAGAAAGGGAAGAAAAAGATAATCAACGTCACTCCCCGTGCGCGCACTTGGAGATGGTTGCTCTCCGTGCACGTACAGAGAGGCTTCTTAATTTTATTTTTATTATTATTATTTTTTAAACACACTATTAAAAATATTATATTTTTTACTCCTTTCATCATCTTTGATATTTGGTAAAAAAAAATTATTTCTAATAGATAAATTTTTCAACATATACACGAAAATTATAATTTCCTTTCAACCCACGACCTGATCGGGCAAGTCGATCCCCACCGAGGACGTTGCGTTTATTGAGATAATTTAAATTGTCCAAATCTAACATTCAAGATATAATTCAAGATAATTTAACATATTTAACACAATAACATTACCTTCGAAATAACTCAACCCGTACATCACACGGGCACAAAACTAGTATTAAAAAAAGAACACACACACACAGAGGTGGCCAAGTTTCGTTACAATGTTGATAATATATTATGTTTAATTTGTCGTGTTATACAATATTGAATAGCATAATATTTTTTTTTAAATAAATGAGTATTATTTAATCATTTCCCTTATGTTTGCATGTTTAAAATTTTAAGCAATCCAATTTAATATTCAGAGTCCATTTGACAAGATTTTTGAAAAAATAGAGAGTATTTTTTAAATAAATTTGAATAAATTTTTGAAAGTGTTTGATTTGACTAGAAGAATTTTTAGTGAAAAACGGACTCTTAGCCATTTGGATAATTGGATGTGGATCATGCATATCGGGTTATACTTAAAAAAATAAAAATATATATACTCTAGATGGATCATAAAATATTATATTAACATAAAATTATTTGCGAGTACAGTCTATCAATATTCTATATTTAAAAATAATTATAATACATATAATTAAAATAAATAAATTATTAAAAAGTAAAAGTTTCCAGTTAGGATAAATGATAAGTGTTACTAATGTAAATCTCCTGGATAGTTCAATTTACGGATGACTAACAAAGGGCCCGCGAGCTTCAATTGAACAAATGGGCTTTGAAGAAGCGGGAAATGGTATGTATTGTATTGAAAATAATTGTGACCTTTCGAAAAATCCTACATGTTTTAGTTTAGGTTACGTTATTTTCATTCATCATTTTTATATTTTTATTAAATTTCGAAAAAAAATCTATCACAATTTTAACTTTACGTAAATTTACTTGAATAGACAAAATAAAATATATCACTCTAAATTCATTTATTGAATTTCCAACATTAAAGACTAACTCTAACGCTAAGGGCGTGTTTGAGTCACATTACTTTGGAATAGTAAATTGATGGAGAATGTGCAGTTAAAAAAGAAGGAAATAAGAATGAAAATGTAAATTTTAATGTATACCAAACATGGGCTAAGTAAAGAAAATTTAATCAATAGATCATTCCCAAAAACCCATCACCTTCAGAAGTGAACTTAAACAAACGTAAATACCCCCAACAACATCAATAGTTCTAAGTGATTTTCACCAATTTTCAAATCAACTAACCAAATTAGAGAACAAATACTTCAACTTTCAACTAAAATTCACACGAGCAATCAAGAAGCACAACAAAAGTTGAAAGCATATCAAGTTAGAGAAGTCACAGGCGAAAAGAATGCATAAGTTGAACAAGAACTGAAAAAATCAGTAGTATGGTAAGCAGAAATAAAGAGACAAAGGGCCAAAAAGAAAGATACAGGCTTTAAGATTTCATATTTCATAGCAAAATTCTACTTTTGAAGACGGGTCAAACGATATGAAGAGGCTGCTATAATTGCAAAGAAGAAGAAGTTGAGATCTTGATGAGAACTGGTCATATTCCTGAATTAGTACATATTATCTATTAATTTAGTATAAAATTATGTTGTTTGGGCTGCCTCTCTATTATGTGGTTTGGGCCTCTCTTTTGTCTGTGGGTTTTGCTGTGTTTTGGGCCATCGGTTTGCTTTGTTTAAATTGTGTAATCTTGGCCTTTCACCTGGCATGTCTTGGACCGTTGGATTGGATAGTTTAAGGGTTGTTTTTATAACCCCTTTCTCTTTGGATTCTTCGATTTGGAACTGTTGTTATTCTAGGGTTTCCTCTTTTGTTTTCTCTCTGTTCATCTTCTTGAGATCTTCTGTTTTGATCTCTGTAAATGTCTTAGTGATATTAATAGTGTATTTTGTATGCACTTGAGTGATTGTGAGGAGAGATTTTGTATAGAGAGGCTAGAGAAAACATTAGTGAAGAAATCGATTTCTTCATACATTTGTGAATTGTTCTTTGTGTTTCTTAATGGATTTGAGCGTAATCTATTTGGTAGATGCTCAACGGGCGAGTAGGCTTTTGAAGCTGAACATTCTGGTCCAAAAGGGCGAAAAATTATGTGTGTTTTTCGTTTCTGCATTTCGTTTTTCTGGTTTTTCATTTTTGTTATGTAATGTTTTTTTTTTATTCTAAGACCAAGTGGTATCAGAGATTCCTTTAAAAGTAAGGATTAAGGTTTACTGTTGATTCGAGTTGCAGATCCATATGTTTTTCAAAGTTTTTGTTTCTTTTGAAAAACAAAATGTGGTTTTTGAAATTTTTTAGTACTATTACCCTTCTATCCAATTCTTGATTTGATCCACTTTTGAAAACTCTTGATTCTTAGTGTCTGACCATCAAGATTTCTTGGTTTGTGGTTTTGCTTGTGAAAAACGAACTTGTTTGAAATTGATCATTAAAAAAATCTTGTTCTTTCATATTGAGTTTTTGGTGCTTTGGTTGTAACTTGTTACTGAGTGTTGGTTTTTGAGAACTCGTTCTGAGTGATAGCGAGTTGAGTAACTTACTCCGATTCTTGCTGGTTTAATCTGACTCACTCCTGGTCACACTGAGTTGTTGTGACTCGTTGGTGCTTTGTACTCTATTCTGGATAATTGAACCGGTTCTGGCACTTTCCTATACTGCTTCTCTTTTCTGAAACACTGACGTTTCAGCTCTGGTATAATTCTCTATACTCCTTTCATTTCTTAGACATATTATTAATCTGCATTGTTTGTTTTTTATTTGTTTATTAAGGTAATTAATCATCCTCTGCTTTCCTTTGTCCAATATCTTATTTGAGAATATGAGAATCTGAGGGAGTAGGAGATTAAAGGTTTATCACTCCTTAAACCTGTCAAACCGACAATCTATTTCAATATATTTATGCTTGTTGATCAAATACGTATCTTGCTATTATTTTTCATTACACTGTCTATACTTGTTGTACTTTGTGTGATACATAAACTTGAATCTATGAATTTGTTTGTGCTCATGACCACTGCACATAAATTTGAGGTAGAAGTTTGGAGAGAGACTGGGGATTTTAATTTGTGGAGTCAGAAAATGAGGGCTCTGTTGTTACAACAGAGGTGTGCTGTTGCTATTGATGGGACTTGGCCTCCCGAATTTAGTATCTTTGGGAGATAGGAATTAGATGAGATTGCATAGAGTTCTATATTTCTTCATCTATCTGATACAATAATTAGAAATGTTGGAGAAACTACCAATACATAGGGTCTTTGGACCAAATTAGAATCCCCCTATCTAACTAAATCATATTCCAACAAATGTTATCTCCTAAGACAATTCTGTAATTTTAGATTTAATCATTCCTTCGATTTGGAAGAAAACATCGACAAATTCACCAGATTGGTTCAAGAATTAACTTACTCTGATGAGAAATTGTTTGCAGATCAACAAGTTGTTGCTCTGTTAAATGCTCTGGGTGATAGATACAGAGAACTAAGAAATGCTTTGGAGTATGGGAGAATTGAACTTACAGTTGATATTGTGATATCATCTCTAAGAAATAGAGAACTAGAATTAAAAATTGAAGTTAAAGATTCTAAGTTTGGAGAAAGTTTGAATATTAGAGAGAAAGTTAATCATAACAAGAAAGGAAATCAATGCAACTTTAACACTAATAAGAAATGGAAACCACAATTTTCTAAGTTCAGAAATCAGTATAAGAACAAACCTAAGCCTAAGTTGCAAGTCAGAAAAGGTTATTATTGTGGCAAGACTGGACATCTCATAAAAGATTGCTTTAAGAAAGTATCTGATATGAAAGGAAAATTTAATACTGATGGGCCTGCAGATATTGCATGTAATAACGAATCTGAAATACAAGGAGTTGTCCTTGTTACTACAACTAAAATGAATCTGGATGAATGAGTGCTTGATTCTGGATGTTCCTTTCATATGTGTCCTACCAAAGATTGATTCACTAATCTTAATGATCTAAGTGGTGGTCTCAAATGGGTAATAATATGACCTGTCAAATTAAAGGTATTGGAAACCTTAAGCTGCTATTAGAAAATAACCACACTCTAGAACTATTTCAGACAAGATATGTTCCTGATCTTCGAAGAAACTTAATTTCTTTGGGGCAACTAGATAAAGAATATGAAATAAGGATTCATAAAGGTCTTACCAAGATAAGTCTTAACTCAAAAGAAATAATTTCTTCTCCTAGATCCAATGGGATCCTCACACTGCAAGCTGAGCCCCTAGTTGGTAACAACTCTACAACTGTGAAGACTCATGATGAGAAAGCCCTAATTTGGCATAGAAAACTAGGCCATATTAGTGAAAAGGGATTAATGATTTTAAATAAATTGAAATGTTTTGGAAAAGATAATATTGAAAGTTTTAAATTCCGTGAAGACCGTGTTGTTGGAAAACAAAACAAACCGCCTTTCAAAATTGGAATTTATAAATCCACTTCAATCCTTAAGTATTTACATGCAGACCTGTGGGGTCCTACCTTTGTAAACACTTTAAGTGGATTTAGATTCTATCTGTTGATTGTGAATGATTTCTCAAGAAAAAATTGGACTTTTCTTTTGAAAAATAAATCTGATACTTTCCAAAATTTTAAGCAATGGAAACTTATGATTGAAAATCAAACACATAAAAAGATAAAATCACTTAGGATAGATAATGGTTTGGAATTTTGCAACCATGAATTTGACTATTTTTGCAAAGAATATGAGATTTTGAGACATAGAATAGTAATATACACTCCTCAGCAAAATGATATTGATGAGAGAATGAATAGAACCTAATTGGAAAAGGTGGGATGTCTGTTACTTAGTTCTAATATTCTAAAAAATTTCCGGGGAAAAGCCCTAAAAACTATTACTTATCTGATAAACAGAATTCCTTCAAATGCTTTTGATTTTCAAATCCCTGAACACTTATGGTTTGGAGAGTCTCCTAATTATTTCAAACAGAGGGTATTTGGTTGTGCTGTCTATGCTCATCAAGATGAAGGCAAACTTGATCCTAGGTCTCAAAAATGTGTTTTTCTGGGTTATGTAGAAGAAACTAAGGGTTATAAACTTTGGGTAAGAGAAAATGATAGGTTCATAGTCATCATTAGTAGAAATGTTGTTTTTATTGAGAGTCAGTTTCCTTGTAAAACATCTTCAGACCAAAACACTTATCATCCTACTCTTGTTAAAGAAACTGTGTTAGAAAATCAAGAATATAATTATATTGAACCTGATAATTTGATTGAGGTGGAGACTACCCAATCTGAAACAGATCAGCTTCAAAATGAATCTGAAACCAAGGAATATTTTCAAGATACCGTTCTTGAAAATTATCAGTTGGCCGGGACAAAGGTAGAAGAAATAGGTTTTCTTCTATCAAAATTAATACTGATGAATTTGTGACATTTTATTCAGAAATGGAATCTATTAATTCTGAACTTGTAACTTTTGAAGAAGCTATTAACAATAAAGAATCTAAATTGTGGTTGGAAGCCATGTAAGAAGAAATAGACTCTTTAATTAAGAACAAGACATAGATTCTTGTTGATAAACCCAAATATCAAAAGATTGTAGATTGTAAATGGGTTTATATGATTAAAGAAGGTGAACCTAATATCTTAGGTAAAAGATACAAGGCCAGACTTGTAGCAAAAGGCTTTACACAAAGAGAGGGTATTTATTATAATGAAATCTTTTCACATGTTGCAAAGTAAACATCTATCAGAATTTACTTGCCTTAACATCTCATTTTAACTGGGAATTAGACCAGCTTGATGTTAAGGCTGCCTTCTTAACTGGCGATCTTGACGAAACCATTTATATGTATCAACCAAAAGGTTTGAACTAAATTCAAAATCGGAACATGTTTGTTTGCTAAAGAAGTCACTTTATGGCTTAAAATAGGCTCCAAGGCAATTGTATAAAAAATTTTACTCATATGTCCAGAACTTGGGATTTTCTAAGAGTATTTTTTATTCCTGTTTTTACTTCAAATAGGTCAGGAGGACTTGAATCTGTTGACCTATTATTATATGTTGATGATATGCTTCTTGCCTGTCAAAATAGATCTGAAATGGATTCTGTTAAAGAAAACTTAAAGCTGAATTTGAAATGAAAGATCCAGGGCAAGCAAAAAGAATTTTAGGCATGAAAATCAAAAGAGATAGGAAAAACTATGTTTTATATGTGAATCAAAACTACTATGTAAATAAAGTGTTTGAAGAATTTACCATGACTAAATGCAAATTTATAACTTTGCCTATTGCAAATCATTTCAAACTTTCTAGTGAACAATCTCCTAAAACCATTGAAGAACATGATAGGATGAGTAAAATACCATATGCTAATGTTGTTGGCTCTATTATGCACCTTATGATTTGTACTAGACCTGATTTAGCTCATGGTATAAGTACTCTTAGTAGATTTATGACTAATCTTGGTAAAACACATTGGTTGGCTATTAAATGGATGATAAGATATTTAAAATGTACAACTGAATTGGGATTAAAGTTTCATAGATATAATGAAGGTGTTATCCTAAAGGGATACACTGATTCTGACTTTGCAGGTGATTTAGATAAGAGAAGGTCTACTACATCTTCTTATGTGTTTACTTCTTGTTAGATTGTGTTAGTTGAAAATCTCAATTACAAAAAATTGTAGTCATATCTTCCACAGAAGTTGAATATATTGTAGCTTGTGATGTTGTCAAAGATGGACTATGGTTAAGGGGTATTTTAAATGAATTTGGCTTTATAAATGAAGTGGTTAAGATCTATACTGATAACTAAAGTGCTCTTCATTTAACTAGAAATCATGTTTTTCATGATAGGACTAAATATGTTAATATTAAATTTCATTTGGTTAGAAATATGTCTGATAAAAGTTTGATTAGTTTGATTAAAATTCCAATTGAATATAACCCTGCTGATTTTGGTACCAAAGTATTACCTCTAAACAAATTCAAAAATTGCGTGAAAATTATGAATATAACTTGAATGTAATGAATTTTTTGTTAGTTTCTTTAGTAACTTTATTTTTGTTTTTCTCCAAATTGATTATTTCTTTTTTTTTTTTTACAGGAACTATAGAGCAAATGAAACCAGTACTTATGCTTGAATCCACAAAAGAATACCAAGAATAGATCAGTAAGGTGGATATTGTTGTTTGCCTCTCTATTATGTGGTTTGGTCCTCTCTTTTGTCTATGAGATTTGCTGTGTTTTGGGCCTCCGATTTGCTTTGTTTAAATTGTATAATCTTGGCCTTTCACCTAGCATGTCTTGGACCATTGGATTGGATAGTTCAAAGATTGTTTTTATAACCCATTTCTCTCTGGATTCTTCGATTGGAACTGTTGCTATTATATGGTTTTCTCTTTTTTTTTTCTCCTCTATTCATCTTATTGAGATCTTCTGTTTTGATCTTAGTAAATGTTTTAGTGATATTAATAGTGTATTTTGTATACACTAAGTGATTGTGAGGAGAGATTTTGTATAGAGAGGCTGGAGAAAACATTAGTGAAGAAACCGAATTCTTCATACATTTGTGAACTGTTCTTTGGGATTCTTAATGAATTTGAGCGTAATCTACTTGGTTGATGCTCAACGGACGAGTATGCTTTTGAAATTGAACATCCGGACCCAAAGGGGAGAAAAATTCTGTGTGTTCTTCATTTCCGCATTTCGTTTTTCCGATTCTTCGTTTTTGTTATGTAATGTTTTTTATTCTGAGACCAACAAATTAATTAAGCAAATTGGGGATATATGCATTCACATGTTTAATAAAAGTGGGATAGTATATAAAAGTAGCGTGTGTGTATATATAGCATTTAAATAAATGAATTGATAAGGATAATGTTGGAATGTAACGTTATTGAATATAATATTTTTTAAAAAATTTTGTTGGGATAAATTTAGAGTGTGATAGATACATTAGAATGATGGATGAAAATAACGACCCCTTTAGTTATTTGAGAAAATTAGGATTTATCAATTATAGAGAAAAATTTGGTTTGTGGCTGACATCACAATTTCTTTATCCACTCACAATCTTAAAAATAGCGCAAAGTATGTTTTGTGTACGGGTGTGCTACACGTAGATTACAATTTTACGAATTTATTTACCAATAGAAGATGTGACGAGATTTGGTTAGGTCAAACTTTCATGAACCAAATAATAATAAAAAAAAGCCTTCCCAACTTTCTTTTTCATATATCGTTAATTAGAACAATAAGGTTTATTGTACATTCATCCCCTTACATCAACTTTGACATCTCTTTTGTTTTCAAAAAAAATATGACGAAAAAAGTGTTTTTAAAAAAAAAAATTGTCCAATGATGTGTTATCACGTGATACAATGTAAACAATGATATTAAAAATGATTTACATGTAACATGATT
>CAIGRH010045000.1:0-14123 GCA_903798295.1 Fraxinus nigra | reverse complement strand
CAACTCTTGTACCCTAGTCTGTTAAGACACATTCCGCGATTTACCTCATTCACGATGCTCTAGGGGCGGGTAGAAGCGGGCCACTCAAGATTGAGGTTCAACCTTTAATAATGATTTGTTTTCCAATTGTACTTATAGGACTGTTAAATCATGTCACTCTACACACTACTCTCAATATGTTAGAAATGCTGTAGCTTCAAGGCATCTGGAGTTGACCTCAACAGCCTCAGATTGCAGAGGCCCATTTCACATGGTCAAGGGTTTGGGTTAGGTCTATCACCATTTGCCTCAGATTGCATGAGCGGTGTCGCCTCGGAGGGAAAGCTATCCGAGAAGTATGATCAACCACTAGGCCCTTGTGAGGCATTTTCTTTAGTTGTCACTCATGAGGACAGATGCGTAATAGCATTTCATAATTTTTTTCGTTTTAGTTTAATCTTTTTTATGAAGGCTCGCTCGCACCATATAATTGTCAATTATTCTAAATTCATGAAACTCGTATAAATTAATTTACTATCGAGATTGTATAGAGAAAAGAATGCAAATGGAGACGGTGTAGTGGAAACATTTTGTTTTTTAGTGGAGGTTCGAACATTTGTTTGGTGAATTTTGGAAGGGAAGTTGGGTTAGTTACACCAAATATCGAAATTTTTAGATTAATCAATAGGCCATCATTAGTTTGTACAAAGTTCACCCTCTTAAGAGAAAAATAAAAAATAAGCGAGAAAGTAATTATGAGCTTTCGAGACAAGAGTGTCTCAATATCGTGTTTAGAAAAAAAAAGTTAGGCCCCTGTTTGTTTGACATTAATCTAAAAAGAGAATGAGTTTTTCTATCCTTTTTTTCGAAAAAAGTGGGCTCCACCATCACACAATATGGTCAAAAAGACGGCTCTAACGGTCACAATTTTTCTAAAAATTGGAAACGAACATAGCCTAAGATTCATACTTAAAAAGTAAAAGTTTTATCAGATGAAAAATGAGATGAAACTTTTTTTTTCCTCTTAAAAATGGTCTCACACAATGTGCAACTAAAAATAATTTGACTAATTATAAACTGTTTACAAACTTTAGCCTAAAATGAGCTCGGTCTTTCAAGCTAACACTTTTGCGCAATAATTCTACCACCAAAGGCAAAATTGGTGCACTTTCCTTCTTTCTTGACCCAATGGGATGGGGTCGCGTTTGATTTACTTGCCACTTTTCAGTTCCCACGAAACGACAAATACCAACTTCAATTAGGTAAACAAACATTGCTACCAAGAACACCATATTTGTTTTTTGTGCACTATTAATATTTTTCTAATTTACAAACCTAACTATAATAGTTGGATGAATATTTTCAAAAAAGTACGAAAATTAGTTGGAATATTTACGATAGATTCTCGAACAGTTCTTTCAAACAACTCAATACTTTGTTTTGAAAACGAACCACTATCTTGTGTGTTAAAATAATACTTTACTCCATTTATAATAAAACAAAATTGCAGGACATGAGTTCCACAACGAGTTGTGCGTCGTACTAGTCGAGGTGGTCGATGACCCTAATTAAGTGGGCCATGTATTTCTACTTTTAATTATAATCTGGAAATTAATTATTTTTATTTTTTCTCTATTCAGTAATTGTAGTGATTTATTTTTCTAGGTGAGATAACTGGGGATGGTTTGAACTGAAGTATCTGTGAAGGTCAAACAACATTAGAAAACGTAATGGGCAATCTCTCCGAGGAATGAATAGGGAGTGACATTAAAGAACATTAGTTTAGCAGAAGACGAGGGTTTTGTTGGGCACGTGCTGTTGCACTCCAATTGGTCTATAATTCAATATTACTATCAACCAATAATTGAATCTTCGACTAAGGAATCTCTCCACCAAGATTAATAGAATCTTTATTAATAAAGAAGATATAATCTTCATACTAATGCTGTCAAAATTGTAAGATATTTATCATTTTGGGCTTGATGTTGGGCTGGACTTGTTAAACCGGAATCCAGACTCAGGCCCAAAACGACTGTTGGTAACTGGACCAAATCCAACCCACTTAACAGACTATATATATACCGTTATCTAACCCATCCAAATCCGGCCTAGACTGTTGCAACGGGGAGACGCGGTACCTACTATGACACCATTGATATAGATCTTGAAGTTAAAGAGCACAAATCTACATAAACTAACATCGAAAGTCCATTTGCATGTACAAAATTCATAAAATGGTTTCTATCGCTTTTGTCGAATTCGTTTTCTTTCTTTTACATGAGACTTAGGCCATGAATTATTCAACCCAACTTTAAGCTTTCCTGGCAATTTGACGTCTTCCCTAGCTTTTAACAAACACTGCAACGACATATCTAACTCCGAATTATATGGTGTTTTCTGTTCCTCGGTAGTAGCAGGAACAAGATTATCATTACTGGGAAACTTCCCGGTGATTTTATCTTTGCATGGAAGAGGACGAGGGCGTGGACGTGCACTCCGTGGCTTCACAGGAGGATTACACATTGGTCGCATAGGAAGCAGGGCAGATGTAGCTTTGTTGGAAGAGCTTCTGAAATGCTGCCGGTATTTTTTCATGACCAGATCTCTGAGACACACTGCTGATTTGTACTCTCGTGTTTTTTTCGAGTAGAACACCAGGGCATTGTTAGCAAGTAAAAGCAATTCCCTGAAGAGTTCTTTTGCAGATCGTATGGAATGTCCAATGATGCTTGATCTTATCGTGCTGATATCTACATGGCATCTGATTAATTTCCTATATCTTGCTCGTTTCTGTTATTCACAATAGATATAATTTCAATCCACTAGAATGTATTTGATTCAATAAAGTCCAAGAGAAATTGTTGCACTTGTACCTGACTGTCCATCCGATGTCTGAAGACCATGGCCAGTTCACTCGAGGCAACTGAATCAAAAATTTCCATCAAATCATCTCTACTCGAAGTATATGAATCTCTATTATGATTAACCTTACTGGATTCTCTTGTAATCCATTGACAATCACTGGTAGATGCATCCTTCCACGTAGTCAAGACTACATTGGACGAACCCAAGTTGTCACTCTCTGCGATGCTCCCTTCTTTGGCATCCCTATTACAGTCCTTCCTCTTTCTCTGGCCTCTTCTCTTCCTGATAGTCACTCCTTGCCCAGTCTGAATGTTTAGATCTTTATCCTGCTCTGAGGAAAATGAAACATTGGGTTTCACATCCGTTTCCGCAGCTAACACTGTCACTGGATGTGGACGTTCATATAACCAACTCGTCCTTGTCCTGGTATCTTTCGTAAAGCTGCCAGCAGAGTGTTCGTCCTTCGATGTCTCTTCGCCAAAAGATTCTACGCTGTCTGAATTTACTAGAGGAGATTCAGACTGGAGGGAACCATAATCAGCCTGATTTGAATGTTGTTTCTCTGCCTCCAGAGTTTTGATTTTTGACTCAAGAGACCTGATAATAAAGCAAAGTAACAACATTACTAAAAAAGATTAACGTAAGCTGCCGAAAGTAATTAGGGAAAAGATAAAAAAATAAAATGGGAAAATGTCTGCCCAGGGCGAGTGGTCATGCATGCGTGCATGCATTTTGGCCACGTATTTTAGATAATAACCAAAGAAGATTTAACAAGCACTACATCAGTAAGAATAATGTTACTAACCCTATTGAGTCTTCAGATCTAGCTAATTCTCTCTTCAGCTCCTCCACTCGGCGATTTCTTAGCTCTTCAAACCAAGCTCTGGGAGTTAAAGACCAAGAAATGAAAAGAACATTAATCACTCAGCATAATTCCTAGTAAGAATCCGGATGCTTTAACAAAATTTTTTTCGCACTCGAGACATAATTAACCAACTTGCCTACATATAGAGATGGGACATATTCCTAACAAAAGGAGGTCAGAGAGGAGGAGGGAGGGGTTTGAGGGACAGCACGAAAACGAGGAGATATACATGCAATTGCTAAAAGCACAAATGACTTGATGCCACAAGTCTCAATTAGAAGATGCTTCCATCGATGACAGGTAACAGTAACATTAATAAGCCAGATAAGATGATCAATTTCAACATCTCACATTTAATGTCAATTTGATTCCAAATCGCAGAGGAGTTCATATTAGTTCACGAGTTAGAGCATTCAACTTACGTGGAGCCAGAATAACGCTTTTGCAAGTCCTCATACTTGGCTTTACAGACCTGCAATTCAAAGTCAGGTTTTTATTATTCACCTAATCATAATATACATGAAATATTAGATAACATCTCATGACAACTTTTTTCCTTACACCTTTCATTTTTATGTACAAGTTATAGCAGAAGCTGCATCATCTTTAATTACCACATGGAAGTATTCAGCAGGCTAAATTTCAGTGTACATTGAGATAATAGTGGAAGTTTGAATCTAAATTTCTTCCACAGCGTCAACAAAAACCAGAAAGCTGTTAAATTGAGGCCAAATTGCATTTTGATCTTTCTAAGTTTCTGAAACTCGTTTGGTCTCCTAAGGTTATCGTGACATAGGCTGCTAAGACCTTATAAAATTTGATTTCTGAAATTTATGCACGACTCCAATGCAATGATTGTAGTTTGTAAATTTATTTCATAATTTACATTTATATTCCTATATAAAACTGACTCAAGTAACTAGAGAATAGTTCATGTAGACGACAAGCAACTTAGATGAGTTGCAACATATTTCGTCCATCTCTCCATTGAACTGTTTTCCATTTTCCTTCTATTTTATCAATGTATTCTTTTGGAGATTGTGACTGATGCTCATCTTCGGGCTGAATTTCTACCATATATCAACCTTACTTCAGTTTTCTAAACACGTATCTCCTATCTTAAATATAAAAAATTCTTGTCTTTGAAAGTTGGAATGCGTAGCATATAGAATTCTACATCAAGTAGAGGTGGAATTTTAACCGGAACTGAACTTCCCGAACCGGAAACAGAGATTTCAGTCCGGTTCCAGAAAGAAAACAAATAGAAATCGGAATTGAGAAAGAGAACCGACCGGGACTCGGATGGTTGAACACAAACCGTAGATACCCGACCCTGAAACCGAATTTATGCCTTTTTACAAGTTTTTTGATTTTTTACAATTTAGTCACCTCGATCCAATGACCCGATGGGATGGAAAGAAAAGTAGGCAACGCTCCAATTTAGTTTAGATAAAAATCAAATTTTTAGTAAAACTTGATACAAGCCAATGGAATTTATTGTTGAAAAGTTGTTGGTCCCATAAAATGTAGCCCCTACTTGTTTCACATTATTTTGTACACGAAACTGAAATTTTTAACCCTTTTTTTTTTCAAAAAAATGGGTCCCACTATGAAACAAGGTAATCAAAGATTGCAGTTGATCCATTTTGCAACAATAAAAATTCTTCTAATGTGAAACGAACAGGAGCGTAATAACTTTGACTTAAATTTTAATTCAATTTTTTGGATGCATATTTTATTTATTATATTCATGTTAGATATTGTGAAGATAAGTTGTCAGTAAGCTCGTGATTTTTTTTTTTTAAATGTAATGATTAGAAATGAACCCGAACAGTCTAGGTCAGGTCCGATCCAATCCGATCCGATCGACACACCTAAGCCTAACATCAAGTATAGAAGTCTAGTTAGTAGTTGGAAAATATAACTCGAAAGGATTCTTGCAGGCACCTAAAACATCTGTTGAAAGAGGCAGAAAAATTACAAGTAATAGAAAACCAATATTTATTTCTACTTGTTTCCATTTTGCAGCCTCTGTTCTAGAGGTGTAAACCAAGTTGCTTTCCACTTTTTTTTTCCAGCGATAAAAAAATAGAAAATAAACAGTAAGACCCGATGGTCCGTCGGGTTCAGCACCCTTGGTTGGTCAGCCTACTCGATATCTCTATCGTTCAGTTCCAACTTTTAGTTGTAAACCCCATAAATAGCCTAATACAATTAGTCACGGCTTGATTTTGCTAAAAATCAAAATTTTTAATATAATTTGATAAAAATTGATTAAATATATGATTAAAGAATTAATAAAAATTATGAATCTTCTTAAATACACGAGTAAAATTAATTATTAAATTTAATTTAAATTTTTATCAACTTTTGTAATTAAACCAAACAGGGCTTAGCTTTTGTTTCGTGGGGTTAAAATCAGATTTTTAAAAGATTTTGATAAAAATTGATGAAATTTGTGATTAAAAAATTATATGTCCCATAAAATGTGTGGTTTAAATTAATTGTTGACTTTATCTTAAATTTTAATTTCTACGGGGCGTAATAATAAAATGGTACATCAATTTGTCAATTTCAATATGATGTTAACATATAAAAGTGTACTAGGGTCCACTTGTAGTGGAGAATCAAATTTTTCCTTGTCACACACCAAAATTCATCATTAATGTCAATTTTAACCTAGGTCATTAACGTAATATGGGACAAAGGTAAATGTCAATTTGAAATGTTGCTCATACGTGGCGGGGCGAAAATGGCATGTACAGTAAATTGTTTACATGCATGCATAATATTAAAAAAAAATTAAATTATAGGCAAACGAAAGGTTAAATATGTAAATATGTGAATTAAAAAGGGGACCTCGGGGGTGAAGCTGTAGGGATAAAGGGTACGGGCTCGAAGCTCCAAAGCGACGACGTTCCAGTCTCGTGTGCCGTGGCGGAGGACGGCGCCTCCCAGTATAAGCTCCTCCCACGTTCCCCACCTTCTCATGGGTCCCACCACCATCGTCATCTACACCCTCCACATGTACGGACTCTGTTAAAAGTGAATTTCCCCCAAAAAAAACAAATTCTAGGCACCCAAAAGAACCTGTAGAAAAACTTTCGAATTTCAATCGACCAAATTCGATCACGTTAGCATTAATCCTTCCAGACGAAGAGAATCGTGAAAAACCGAACAGACCAAAAGTAATAAGCTGGTAATTGTGCGAGAAGAAAAAAAAAAGGTATTTTTCTTAAACAAAAAGATGGTTTGGGTTCAGATTTTTTTTTTTCAAATTTTGGGAAGATAGAGAGGAGAATATAAATTCAGGAGGGAAAAAATTAGAGATAAGAAGGAGAATGATTGACCACAGAAGCCATGGAGAAAAACATGGAATGGAAGAAAGCAAATAGAATTGTTTTGTATCCGATTATAATATCTACGGCATACCTGCAAAATCTCTCCCTTCGAGAAGAAAAGCGGTATATCCTTTTAAGGGTATTATTATATATAGTATTAAATTTCTAATGTGTCCTTATGCTTTTATGAAATGACATGCATATCCTCGCTTCTTATTATTTTCCAAAAGTCATAATATTAATTTTCTTTTTTTTTTTTCCCAAAAAGTTTGTTTCAATATATTGTTTTACAACCGACAATTGATTTAAAAAAAAAAAAAAATATTCCAAATAGTAAACTTTTAACATTGTCTCCCATCCATCGTTCTAGATAAATAGGAATCAAGAATAACATAATTGAATGATGATAATATCGTGAAAACGCTTCTTTCTTGCATATTTTGGACAATTTTTTTTAAGAAACTTCAACCTTAATATTAGCAAAATTACTTCTCTCCAACTTTTGAATTGTCCAAACAAGAACTTTTTCTCATAAAAGTCGAAACACCCAAAGAAGAACTAGGATAGACCGCCTGCAATAATTTCAAAGTTGAGTTACAGTTGATAAAAAAAAGTTGAGAGTAGAGTGGCAATTGCAATTTTTATCCTAATATTCTGCACTAAATTCAAGATCATAAATTACAAAATTGTTTTAAGGCAAAAAGGGGCCTTCAATTCCATAACTCCATTGTGTTTATGTCCATGATTAAAAGCTTTTGTATACTTGACACTGCACATAATTAATTACAGGCAAAATGCAGTTTATTCATCGACGACCACACCCAAAGAGACTGCACCATGTGGACGATCTTAACTTTGAAGTTTGGAAATAGGCCGTGTGCTGCTGCATGGCTACCAGAAGCTTTGAAGGAAGCAAGACAAAATTGCAGACAGCATGCTTGATGTGATAAACTGTTCTCCCTTATAAGGAGGTTAACTGACATATGCTAAGCTACTCTTCGAACCGAGATGCAGGCTATGTTTGTTGGAGAACCAAATTCAGTTCTAGCGCACATTTTGCTACGACTCCGCCCCTCCTACAAGATATACAGCGTTTTAGAAAGTGGCTTTTTTATATCCAATAAGTCGAGGAGAACATTCAGTGATTGTTGACATGAAAGCAAGGGGAGTACTTGTAATAGGTTACCCGGCAGTTGAAGAGATGATGCTCACCTTACAAGTTCCGGAAGAATCTTTTGCATATTCTGAAGATGGGCGAGACACAGTTTGCAGCATTTGAGCCTGTCAAGAAAGGTAATGCATCAGTATGTAATTGAAGTCAAACCCATGTGACTAATGCATGGCGTACGATGGGGTAGATACAAGTCCACTTCAGCTACACGACCTTTCCTCTGCATGAAGATCAACCCCGACAGCTGGAGGTGCTGAAACAGCTGAGCGCACTACCGTACCAAAAACTGATACCAGCTTCAGAAGCATCTCCAAGGATACACTAGCATGCCTACACGAAATACGGTGGGATGTCAGAAATTTGCAAGTAAATCTGAGGTAGGTCATAGCGGGGTAAAAGATTGGTTCCTCCTTTACTAACAGTGCCGTTCACATCTCCACAAAAATATCAATGTAGACTATTCCTTCTGAGTATTGTACGTATCAAACACCAGGTGAGAAGAGTCCCAAGGTCGAAGCTCAAGTAAATGACAAACCAGCTTCAGACAACAGGCTATAAGAGACCTAGTCCTTTTGAGTCCCTAATTCCCGAAGTTTGATGTAGTAATTACCTATCTATCTTGCTTTCCAGTAACCCTAAAAGCACAGGAAGCACGCAGGAAAATAGGTCCAATGTAATAACCTCCATCCTCTCTATGAGAACACCAACTACATCGGCCTGTACCTGCATCAGCAAAAATTATCTTAAGAACGCGGAACCACAGGAGTAGCCAAATAGAGCATTGAAATAAACTAGAGATACTGAAATAAATACTCACAGAATGATCAGGCAATTTCCTCACAGCATTTATGGCACCCTTGACATCATTCCTTTCCCAAAAGTGCCGTACGACCTGGATAATAATTAAACTACCAATAAGATAATTATAAGCAAACAAGATTAAGAAGAACAAACATTTCGTGAAAACAACAAAAAACTAAAGTATGATTCCCAATAAATTTGAAATATTTATATGAATTCTTTTTTACCATTGCAAATCCAGCAACACATCTACCGGAAGATGTGATACAGTCATATCCTTCCCTATCACATCAGGCCAAGTTAATTTTAGAGCACCTCTCCCCCTTCTAACCTGTTTTACTAGTATTGCTATACTCCAGTGAACAAAAGTTTCTTTTGGTCCACACAAGATTTCCCATCCATCTAATCCGTCCTTCCCTTGATTTAGAAATTGATACCATCTCCACTTTATTGACATATATTTTTATTTCTTGTTATAGAAGCAGATTAGTCAAGTACATTGCCTAAGACTCATCTATGGCCCATCAAAGATTCAAAATTTGAATTCTGAGGGTTTTGGAACAAAATGAGCAGCATGTATTAGCCCCTATATGAGCCACATTAAAATTCTCATTCTCATTTTTCTACTCATTTTCAACCACACATTCTTCAATAAAATCATATTTTCCATCACATCAATAATTTTTCCTTCTTTTTCAACCACACATTCTCCACATTTTACTATTCCAGAATGCATTCTCCCAAAATAATGTGGCTCAAACACACATATATATCATACATTCATGTTTTATTGTGTAATTTAATAACCATTTTTGACAATAAGACCCTGTTTGAGCCACATTAAAATTTTCATTCTCATTCTTCTACTCATTTTCAACCACACATTCTTCAATAAAATCATATTTTCCATCACATCAATAATTTTTCCTTCTTTTTCAACCACACATTCTCCACCAATCTACTATTACAAAATACATTCTTCCAAAATAATGTGGCTCAAACACAAGCTAATATAATTATCGAAAACAATTAAGAAAAAACTACCTGTAACTTTGTCAGCCGAGATCTAAATGTACTCAATAGTATATCATGATTCTGCATCAGATTTTCGATAACACTAATATCATTCACAGGTGGTTTATCATTCACAGCTGGCTTATCATTCGCAACTGGCTTATCATTCACAAATCTCCCCTCCCTTGAGATGTTTTCTGGAGTCCTGTTCTGCATATTCCGTTTAAATAACAGGATGAATATTGTTGAAAAAAATATAACTTCGGAGAAGAGGAGAAAGGAGGGCAGAGCAAGCCTATGCTAATATGCAATATTTTTATAGCGATTATAAACCCAAGAAATCATGATTCACTCATCTTCTACATTTAGACATGACTGAGAAACCATAACAGAGCTTTCAGCTGTCAAATTTTGTAACACAGATTTGAGTAATTTTTTTGTAAATTTGACGCTTGAAGTTCTATTATGATTTCTCCTCTTGCTGCAATTCTCATTCATGGGCCATTGTCAAAAAACAGAATCCAAGTTAGCAGAATTTGGAATGAATGTGGTTCTATAAGCGAGAAAGAACCACAGATGAGAACCAAATACGACCTCATCTGCTTTACTCTTATTTATAAAGTAGAGTGCACGAGACAAAGTATGGTTCAACTCATTGTCTTCATACATTATAATGAACCCCCTTTATATAAAACTTAAACAATTAAAGACATTGTATTTATTTAAATATATTAAATCTTCATAAATAACAATCATATATTAGTAGTTCGTTGTTCACAATATGATTTGTATATGTATTACCCTGCATAGACCTTAGTGTGGTTGTTGGCCATGACTACTCATTTAACTAAGCTATCTTATACACCCATTTTATGATCTTATCACTTTCAAATTAATAACATATGCATTGGAACCAATATGTTTTGACCAGTTATTTAATCTTGGCCCCTTTTTGGTTAGGATAAAAATTAGATTTTTATTATATTTTGATAAAAGGTCATGAAATGTGTGGTTGAAAAGCTGATAAAAATTGTGGGTCTCATGAAATGTGTTTGAAAGTGAATATGGGAAAAAATGGGTTCTATTAAATGGAGGCCAAACAGGGGCTTAATAATGATCACTTGAAGAGATTGTGTCAGCTTCATATCAGCCATTCAACTGCCAATTTTTCTCTCTCTGTTATGAAAAGCTGATGAAAAGGGAGGCCAAAATTATACCTCCAAGAAGGCTGGTTCTACAGGTTCAGCTGCTGTCACATGAGACCTATCGGAAGTAAGAATTTCGTCGCTATTCAACACTTCCCTTCTTTCAAACCTCTCAACAAGATTGCGCGTCCTTCCATGTTTAACTGTCACTGCCGACATCAAAGCATAGGAATAATTATACTTCATCCAACTTGTCAATACTAACTAGATAATAATATTCAACAGCAACCTCCATTGACATATTTAACTGAAGTCCCTCCTTTGCAGTGATTCAGAGGCTGTTCACCTGGAACATTTCAAAATAATATCATTTTTTGTAGCTAAACAATAAAATTCATACATTCATATATAGTTTTTCATGAAATAGGACTAAAACAAGTGTTCTGGATTGATAGAAGAATAAACAATATTAAGAAAACAGTATAGGGAATAATTCATAAATAGTACTTCACAGAAGCACGAGATGAATTTCACGATTATTTCAGATATACATTTAGGGGGTGTTTGACACCCATTTTAGTAGAAAAATGTGTTTTTGAATAGTGATTGATGGAAGAATGTGTGGTTCAAAAGTAAGGAGAATTTTTAGGTTTATGTGTAATATTATTTTATTGATAGAATGTGTGGTTGAAATGAAGAAAAAGAAAAAGAATTAGAATGAGAATGAGAAAAAAAATGTGTGCCAAACGGGGGCTTATGAAAACTAGTGCCAGTATATAAACGAAGTTGGAACATAGATACAGTTAATGGGACTATTTTGAGACAACATAGCATGAAATTTCTAATAAGTTTTTGGAGTATGCAAGGGGAAGGGAGCCAGTTACGTAGTCAGAATTCAGTTTCATTTATCTCAACTAATTTGAAGTTATAAAACTATAGGCACTAAATATTTGAGAGTTCCAATACAAAAACAAAATTTATTAATCCAATAACCTCATGATAATGAAACCATCATGCTGTACTGCATAAAAATATAGTAGTTGTCTGGCATACACTTGTTGCGTTGCATGTTCTAACGTTGTATTGTGAAGTCCAACTTAGAGAAACAACAATGACATCAATGCAGATGGGAAGGCACTTTGCATTTACAACCAACAACAGATTCTGTGGTAGTCAATCTTTATTATGTTAGCAGAAAAGGGTATGATCACTATAGAAAGATGTGAGCATAAGCATAAACTGATAAAAGCATACAAATTATAGATGCATAGGTAACTGTGTTGAATTCATACCAAACAAAGCTTGTATGAAATGCAATATCTTAAAAAGCTTTTAGAGATAGAAAACTTAAAACAATTCCCCTGACTTGATTGTGTTGCCATTACTGGAGTTTTATCAAACTTCTCCGTCACTGTCTTAATACTTGATTGCTTTTCCTTGGAAGACTCCTTAGCATTATCATCCGCGACAAGCTTATCCTTCTTACTTCCTACTGGACTCCTCCTGTTCACAAAAACTGCAGATTCAAGGGATACTGACATTCTTTCCATACCAAATCGAGCATTGGATAGCCTCCTTGTATGAGGCAGCTTGGCAGACACGCCATCATTTGCCTTAGCAGAAACATTAGTTTCCCTTCTAGAACTAACCAAATCTTTTCCATCAGGATCATCCCGGGGTACGATGCTAGGCACATCAAAATTTGTATTATTAGCTGTCACATTAGTTTTTGCAGGCAATCTCCCTGCAGAAACTTGCTTCTGAGCTCCCACGGTACTGATTTCCATGGAATCTGATGAGAGTACAACCTCAGAAGAATCAAGTGAGCCATCAGTCTTCGAAGAGACAATATTTACACCTGCAGCTTCACAGGGAAAAAAATTAGTTCCAATGACACAGTTGACACTGAGTTTGGCACAGTCCCAAAAATTACTGACGAAATTAAAAAATACGCAATAAGAACTTACAGTCAACATATATATTTTTTATATCCTTAGATTCAATATCTGGCATCATAGAGTGCTGATTGGACTTTACGTGGCTTTCTTCTTTCTCCATAAGACTTTCCTGGCTGTTGCTTTTCTGCTCTAAGTGGCTGTGTTGTTCCGAGATTCTTGCTCCATATGGCTCTATAAGCTGACATTAAAAGGGCAAGTTAGTTATTTGATGAAAACCCGAAAGGTAATGGAAGAAATCCAAGAGTAAGTTAATAAATTAAAAGAAGTGGTTGAAGATTGAAGTATAAGACAAAAATGTTATTACCGAAATATCTGATACCCAAACAGCAACAGAGTTTTCATAATATGCACCACCCAAAAGTTTTCCATCATGGATGCAGAGATCACCAAGCATTGACCACCCTATATCGACAGAATCACGACAAATTACAGGCTCCCATGAGTAAACCTGTAGTTCGAGGGATATGAACCACATGAATCAAGTATTCTTTTCCAAAATATTCAACCATAAAATTTCAGAAGTCCAGACAGAAACCTTTAAACTGTCATCCAGTCCGCAAAAAAGGGTTCTTCCATCAGGGTGGAAAGTTATTGACCGTACTCCTGTAGCCTAGGAAAGGAAAAATGCTGTTTTAAACTGATACAATATTTGGAGCGCTCAAACTGAAAAGAAAAGAGAAGAGGACGGGAACCATATCATCAAAAACAATGGAGATAGGTGAAAGGACAAGCACAAGTTAAATTTTGTTTTGATTTCTTTCCAAAGATTTTTGTAGGGGTGTCCAAAATATCCGAACCGAACCGGACTGAACCGAACTGAACCCGAACCGAGCGGTTCTTCATAAGTTAAAGACCCGAATGGGTACCCGAATCGAGAATCGAAAGGTTTGGGTCGGGTCTGGGGTCTAGACTAAGAACCGAATGAGACCCGAAACTAAAATTTTTTTTATATTTTTTATTGAATTTATTAAATTATTTTATTTT